>ML121678.1:25879-43284 GCA_003788615.2 Terfezia boudieri ATCC MYA-4762
ATCAATATTCTTTCGATTTTGTGTAACCGGAACGGTTCCTTATTGGTTTGTTGTTGTAAGGGTGGTTAATTTTCATTATCGTTCCCTTTTATTTTTGGATACCTATCGTGTTTCCTCTCATTTTCTCAATAGATCTCTAACCAATTTTCCGGTTTCCCTTTATCTTGATTTCTTTAGATAAGGACTTGGGTCTTTCTTCATGTGGTTTCATTCCTTTGGTTCTTCCTTTGTTGATGGACTTGACCATTTGTAGTGTCTTCTAAAAAGGAGCGGGGTTGCGGGAAGACCCGGAGGACTGCGTGAGATCACTGGAGAGCATACGGGGCCGGCGGCGACCGCGGCGTTGGGGATGGAAGGCCATAGTCGGCAATATTGAAGTACCTGACGGGAGATTGCAGATAAGTGACAGTACGTGATGATGCTATGGGGAGGGACGGTGGGTTGTAGACAGTATGCGGGGCTACGGATGGGGGTTGTCAGGCAGCGGTAGTATGAGACGGTCCACGGGACTGCTACCGGGAGACGGGGAACCTGCGGGGTCCGCGAGGTCAGAAATATAGCGGGACCACGGTATAGATGGCTCCACGGTAGGATCACGACATAGAATATGTAGATGTGGGTGTTCAACGAAGAACACAGACGGGATACCGTGTCTCAGTATGTTACAGGTCCACGATATTCCCACGGCCATGCGGGAGCGTGTTCAAATGTCCATTTTGTGATCCAAGTACATCCACTATTGTCGGTCCTTTTCCGTGACTCCATCTTCGATATATAATGTTCTTGATACATGGAAATTCAAAGATATATGTACCGACTTGAAGGTTACTTGGTAAGGGACAACCTAGAGCATCTTGAGATACGACGCGTATATGGAGGGTTTTAGGGTCGCCAAGGGACTAGACTCGGGACAGACGTTTCATCAACAACGGTACGAAACTTGATACCTATAGATATAACGATAATCGATACCTTGCGATTATATAAACCGTGTCTTGTACCTATAACGCTCTGACATGGGTAGACACCGATGGGTTATCGACCGACTACATCAGTCTGCGACGGTTTTCGTTGCGGATCATGATCTCGATAATCGATACGCAAGGGTATCACAGGTACCTAAAAGACCGTTCAAGTGCATGGATCGATATAGACGGGTATATGTACCCCCTATAGATCCCTCACGTGAACCCCTCAGGATTCTCGTTAATCGATAGCGAAAGTATATCTCAAGCGACCAAAAGACCGCTAACCCAGTTTGTCTTATTGTTTCTACTTATGGTTGCTACTTGTGACTTGTAGGCTTATGTTGCTACTTATGGTAGGCTTATTCCTTGGTTGCTATTAGTGATAGACTTACTTGCTACTTGTGGTAGGCTTATTTGCTGACTGTCAGGCTTTATGCTACTATACCTCTTGTACTATAGACTTACTGGTAGGTAGTTTATACTCTGGTAGGTATAAACTCTTTGCTGATTTAGGTAAGGTTGATCAGGCCTTCCTTAGATAAGAATCTAAGTTCTTAGGTTAAAAAAATGTAATGTATTATAGGGGTTTAGGATAATCTGATAAGATCTGATCTGATTAGATAAGATAAGATCTTAATCCAGTTATTTCTAAATAGTACAGATGAAGATTAAGAAAATATTACTACAAAGGGAGTGATAACTAAGGTAGCGATAATAGTTCTTAAGCTCATGTGTACTTAGGTAAAATTGTAGATATAGAAATGGTAGAGTATCCAAGGCACTAATAGATTAACCAGTGGAACTCTTATATTGATTGTATCTATCTCTACTTGCTTAAGTCTCTCCAGTCCATTCCTTAGGGGAATAAATCTGGTATATATGCAAATTCTCCACAGAGGTGTAAGTCAGGATTGAGGCAGTGCAGTGGCAGTGCTCAGGCTCTGACTCATACATGATTTGAAATCAACAACAGTTGTAACTCAATATATGAGTCATGTAAAATACATGAGTCAACAAGGCAGACAGCCCAATATTTTGGGTACTTGTTGAGGTTAACATAAGAAATTATATAAGTTGTAGGGTAGAGGGTTATTCAGGGTAACTTACTAATCCACTTCCTTACAGATATCACTCAGGAGATTCTTCAAGACTTTTGGACAACCAGAAGCTTAGAGAATATATTCAAGAGACGTCAAACAACAAGAGGAAGACAAGGACCTCGTACTAGAGATGAAACTCGAGCTCTCATACAACAAGAATGAGATCGAGTCCTAAATCAGACGAACCCTGCCGAAATATACCCCAATGCCAATATACTCAAAATGCATAAAATTCTGGGAAGAATGGAAGCTAGAAAGGCAGAAGCATAAACTATAAATATAGTAAATCCTTCTAAGTAGAGAAGTGTAATAAGGAAGCTTATTGTCTTGTATTTCACATTATGTATTTTCTATATTTATTGCATTATTATGTAACTAGCGTTCACGGTTGAAGAGCTAGCCTTTGTCCGCCTTCAGCAACTACCGGATTTAGTAGTTAAACGGCCATGGAATTTGCCACAGTAAATTCCATGGAACTTGCCATTTCATAGACACCCTCTTGGGCTCCACACCCTTTTGTATAGTACACCCTCCTCTAAAGGTATGCCAACCATCATTATGTATTTCCTTAGTCATTAGGGTCGCTGAACAGCTATATAAAGGCCGCTGGATCTCCTCTGGAATCCATCAGTCTTCAGACAACCCGAACAGCAGCGATCAGATAGATAGCATAATTACAAACGAAGATTACACCTGTTATATTATTGTTCCTTACAGAATACCCCCTCTTAGTAATTAACCTACCCTTCTGAGGCAATCCCTCAGCAGAACCGGCATACACAAACATCTGTCCCCAAGTGGATATAGATTGTATAAACGGTACCGAATGACTACTGTCTAGTATCATTCATTACATTAAGCCTAGACGGTGAAGTATCTGACAGAAGAATTCCAGATCTTGATCAGACTGACTTAGGGCGGATCCAAGAACTCTTCGAAGATTTCCAGCCGGAGCAGCATCATGATCTCAAAGCGCCTGGAAATGACTCTGATACCAAACCAATCCGCGAAAATCCTGGGTCCCCTGATTCCCTCTCTGACGATAAGCTATATATGACTGACGTCGTTCGGCACCTGCCCCCCAAATATCAAGCTGGTGAACCACTCTGCGACCTTCCATTTCAGAATCAGCGTTCCCCAGAATACAATGATCTGCATCCTTTCTTTAATGCATGGGATTACAAGCTTGTGCAGTTTTTCACCTTCAGCAAAGTACCACAAACCAGGATTAATGATTTCTTTCAGGACTAGATTCTACTGACAAATTCTACCAACCATCCGATATCGGCTGTCTCTTTTAAGTCTAGATACATATTCTCTTGGCAAACTGCTAAAATAGTTGTGGATCCTATATGGAACACAGGCTCCATTCAATATGCTTTGCGACCAAAGTCGAATTTCTACTATCGCAACATCATACAATGCATCAGATATCTATTGCGGCAGAGAGCATATGTAGAACATATACTCTAGGAACCAGTCAAGTTATTCAATAAGAATAATGAAAGGATACTCTCCGAAATGAATACTATATCATAGTGGTAAGACCAACAGGTATGAACCCCATTCATCCTTCTATGCCCGCTTACTTATGTCTTCCAGGCCGCAATTCCTGTTGGCTCTACTCTGGTTCCAGTACTTTTGGCCTCAGATCAGACACATCTGCCAGTGACCAACTTCTCTAGGGACAAGAAGTTATAGCCACTATATATGAGTATTGGGAATATCAAATCCACTATTCGCAATAAACCAACTATGAATACATAGATTCCTATTGCCCTACTCCCTATCCTACCAAAACGCCTCGGTAGAATTCCTGGGCACCTTATCGAGACTTAAGAATTGGACGCACTTCAGGTGACCTACGAGATCTTAAGTTCCATCCTCAGTCCCCTGGCTGATGCAAGAAGTCAGCAAGGGATTCCAATGGTATGTTGTAATGAATAAGTCCAGATATGTGTGTCTAAGTTATCAGCCTGATTAGCCGACCACATGGAGAATATTATGATTCATAGTATCATGTCCAACCGATGCCCCATCTACATTGCCCCCTCCCATGAATTTGGTCAGCTTCCAGATATATCATATGATATATTGCCACATACCCAGTATGCCACTGCATATCATAATTCTCCGGTGGTAAAACTCGAATCCGACAGCGTCAAGAATATTAATAATGCACTTTGGCATCTGCCCTATTATGAACCACATACTCTTGTTCACATGGATACTCTGCACACACGTCTTCTTGGCATGCTCACCAACCTCATGTAATAGATCTAGGAATTCCTTGATCACGTCGGGTGTATTATAGTTTTCAATCACATATGGTCCAGATTACCCCCATTCCCGGGGTTCATCAGGTCAAACAAAGCTTACCGAGCTATCTCTTAATGGCAGGGCAAAGAAATGCACAATTTACTTCGTGTACTTCTCGTAATATTTACTGCTGCTCTCAGTCGTACATCCAATACTCCTGCCATTACAATCCGACACAAACCCTTGTGCTACAAAGCAATATTATATGTTCGGTATTTAACTGACTATATCCTAATTGCACAATACAAGGTCCATACCTCGGGAACAATCTAATCCATGAGGGATTACTTGGCAGACTTTCATAAATACAAAGATGTATTTCTTTACTTTTAAGCAACAAAGTCTTCCAAGGCTGAGGCAAAGGTGGTATTCAAGGACCTCCGTGCACAATATCACCGACTACTGGTGTCGGATAACTTGCATCCAGGCACCCCCTCCAAATGCAGAAAGCTCCAAGCGGAGCTACAACTCGAGGCTGAGGAATTGGTATACGATACCCCCACAAGTATGGCCCACTACAACTTTCCCAAGATGCATTTGATCTCCTATTTCATAGATCAAATTGCCCAATACGGATCTCTGCCACAATATTCTACAGAGATTTGTGAGGCCTCTCATAAACCTCTGAAGGATGCATACAAGCGGAGCAATTATATCAATGCAATAACACAAATTCTTCAGACTTATACCAGAGGACACAATTTTGCCATGAGGAATAAGAATCTTAAACAATGGATTAAAGATCTTTCCCATATTCCCGACGAAATATGTAGTATCATTCCTCGTCCTAGGCCAAGTTTGCATCTACCTAGCGATGCACACCCTGAGATGATAAGACATAAGTTGCAAAGTCCACTCAAAATAACTGACACATATGATCTTGAAAGTTTGCAGACTTACTACAAACTCCCCAACCTCAAGACTCTTACAGCTAGCTATCTTGCATGGAACCCTTACCATCAATCGTCCGACTGTGAACTTGACGCCACACGTCTCCTGAATGCCTCCCTCGAGGTATTTTACACTCTACAAGTTGCAGTTCCAACGTTCAATGATGATAGGCATATAATTCATTATGTACACTGCACAAAAGGTAAGTTATTCCATAACTAATACGAAAGACAAGACTGGGTATTTGTCCGACGTCGTAAGTTGATACCGGGGAAAGCCTTGGGTAGACTTGATAGTAGGATTCCTGCCAAACTAAATGCATTGTTCAAGCTTCGCAACATAGCAGCCAATGATACTTACTGCCTTGCGCATGTTTCACTAATGACAGTAGTCGGGTTATTGACACCAGATGGTCTAGAGGGTATGATTTGTGTGAGTTTGCCATGCAAGAATCATATAATCAGAATTGTGAATATAGAAGGCATGGCCTACCTAGTCTCGATCCATGATGAAAAGCTTTATATTATTAATAACCATATTGATCTGTATATAAGGAATGATATTCATGATGGGAACTAGAATAGAGATAGTTCATAGTTGAATGATATATATAACAGATTTGGGAATAGAACGATTTGTATATAACATATATGATATAAAAACAATACGTAACCCCTTAGTTGTAACAAAGCCTGCCCTATATTATCCTGACGGAATGCATGCAACTGATTTACCTCAGACGAGATTTCCCTGACTCGACTCGTCAGGAGTCTTTAGTGACCCATCAAGGCGTCAGGATTCTTTAGTGAGCCAATGGAGTATCAGGGAATTTTTGCGACCTACTCATACACCTAAATAGTGTTGTGACCGAGCCAGGTATCAGGATTGTGTTGTAGCCCGACCACACGTCCTGACGCACAAGATGCACAGGACGCAAACTCGTATCAAGACATTTGATAGGGCATCCGGACGCCATTTTTTTCTTGCTGATGTACTAAAATTGAACTGAAGTATAAGCTTTACTATTCTTTTAAGTTACTTGAACTAGTAGATTGAACTGTAAATAGATGCATCCCATTTTTCAAACTAATAGTAATCTAACTATCTTTACTCACTATTCTATACTTTCCAGCAATATATTTCTAAGAAACTAGAGATATACAAGACTAAGTCAGAGTATATAAAATATTATTTAGAGATAGAAGAACTATTTGACTACTATATATAATATTTAACTTAGCTGTTCTCATATGAGTAGCTTATAGTACTTATCCATTACTTACTTCAATACTAATAGACACTAGAGTTAGATCTTAGAGATAGGAAAGGTTAGCAGTTATATAATATATAATAGTAGTATTAAAGGTCTATACCTCTTATAATATAGATACAAGATTTGATAGAGAATATCTAAAGTTAATAGATTGTGTAGAGGTTATAGAAGAGGTTGTAGAAGAGATTAGGACAAATCTAGAGGAAATATCAGAGGCTTGAGATATCTTTGTAGAACTAGTAGCAGTTGAGGCTTTTTTCTTCTCTTCTAGTATCTTCTTAAGAATAGAGCATTCATTATACTTGTAGTTCTTAGAAAAGAGATTATGCTTCTAACAGTATGAGCATTCAGTAGAGGGAGAAATACCTAGGTATAAAGATAATGAACTTGAACTTAAACTTTTATTCTTATTATCAGACTTCTTCTTCTGCTTCTTAAGAGAAATTAAAGTAGAGCTAGTGAAGAGGAAGTATTAGTAGAAAGATCAAGAATACGAGTTTAGATATTACTATATTTCAAATCAGTCTTAATGCAGAGATTATCCACAACATTATCGAGTTCTAATAGAAGAGTGTAGAAAACAAGTTAAGCCTTAAGCTCTTAGTCTATGAATACAACTTTAAAGCTCTATTGCTAGAGTTTATCTGCAGCAGTTACAGTAGATAGCTTAATCACAACAATATTATAGAGAGCTTCAAATACTGTTATATGCTCATGCCATAACTTAGAAGGATCTTTCTTCATATCAAAAATATTATTGATAGGAGTAATAGCAGAGACAATATTCTTGTGGTCCAGAGTATCTTGTAGAATATTCCAAGCAGATGTGGAGGATTCATAGTTACCTATGGTTCTCTTGAATTCTTCAGACATAAGCTGAACAAGCAAAGACTAAGCCTGGTGGTTTTTGCATTTCCAGTTGTTATGGATATCATTGGAGGGTTGAACTTCAGAGCCAGAAACCACTTCCCATACATTAGTATTATCGAGATGGATTTGTGCTTCGACTTTCCAGGAAGGATAATTATCAGAGTGTAAGAGGGTAGGATTGTTGAGCTTTACTGAAGTTGGTTCCCATTTTTCCGAAGTATTAGTTGCGGTAGTGCCGGAGCCAGAAGAGCCAGTACTAGAGCCAGTGCTAGTGCCAGAGCCTGTACCAGAGCCAGAGCTAGTAGTACTAGCATGAGCTGCAGCATTGAGAGCTTGGAGCGTGGCAGTCTATTCTGGGGTCGACATTGTGCTGGAGGAATTAATCAATTAAGATTCATAAATTCGTTTGTTCGTTCGCTCGGAGTGCAGAAGAGCTTCGTTAGAACCTGGCATCAAGCCGGGCTCATAACCTAACAAAAGATATGTAGATATCTTTGTTAGGCAGCGGAAGTGGTTTTAGCGAAGCGGCAGCGGCAACGGTGACGAACACGGGTGCAACGCAGATCTCTGGTAATATACCTACAGGAGCGGATGGTAATACGCGGAATAAATAATAGAACTCAGAGAATAACAATGCGAGTGAGAACGAGGCGAATTGAAGACTTGCTTTTTATTCACCATAAAATACAGTTCCGGAGCGATGTCTATATACACGGAAATTCAGGGTAATAGAGCGCGCAGGAATTGTAGATAAAATCAAGAAAAATCAAGAAAATGAGCGAGCGACAACGATCAACATGATCAACTCAAGAAATACGTATGCGATGATATAGCGATGATATATCAGTGCGATAATAATGACATGAGTATAGAGATGACGTTGATAGATGACATCGCCGGATATCCTGATAATTCAGGGTAACGGGTGATCTGGAGCGCGGATGCCAGATATGCCGGGTGTGCCGGATGTGCGTTCCAACACCACGAGCGCACAAATGAACAAGACCCTCCCCTTGCATTGGCAAGTCGGGTTGGACAGCTGGGAAAGGCTAAGTGAACCTATGCCTGGAGGTTAAGGCGGTTGAACCTATGCCTGGAGGTTAAGGCGGTTGAACCTATGCCTGGAGATTAAGGCGGTTGAACCTATGCCTGGAGGTTAAGGCGGTTGAACCTATGCCTGGAGGTTAAGGCGGTTGGAATCTGCGGATTCAAGTGTTATATGCACTATTAGGTCATACATTTCCTACCTTCTATTAGCTTTTTCCTACCGGGTTTTGCTGATAAAAGGGAGGTTTTACTGGTGACCGAACTATAAGGCTAAATACGATAGGGCACACCGGCCATCGAATGGGACCCACGATCGATGATTCGATTAGATTGGGATGTTGGAATCTGGCATTAGCAGCGGAAACCAATTTTTTTGTCCCATTCACACTCACATAGAGAAGGACATTCACCTGAGCTCTGAAGGTAGCAGTCGGGACGCCTGCTTTCCAACGGGGGGGTAATGTTACGAATCTCACGTGAGGGTGGTCTACGCAGAGGCGGAAAACCGAAGCCGATAGCCGCTGAGGCCAACGACGTGGACTGATCACCCACAGCAGGTCTAGCAATGGGCCCTCTAGATCCGCGGGGCCTCCTACTCGCGGGTTAGTGGAGAGACTGGCCGGAACAAGGAAGTGTGTGTACCGTTCTAGCGATGCTTGAAGGGGTGGGGCTAGGTCGTATTGGCTTATGGGATAACTGCTTCTCATGGAGGATCGTGAGCGATGCCTGAAGGGCTAAGGCTAGGTCATATGAAGGCGTCATTGATTCGCAAGTATATTGATTTGCAAGCATGTATCCAGAGGTTCGGAAGTCTATGCCTTGGGCTACGTCGTGAGGGGCTCATAGGGGGGTTAGGACGCCCCCGATATGGCTATATAGAGGGCTCCTGGTTTCTAGATAGAAACGGCAAAACCCAAGCACTGTATTGATTTTTCTTCGAAATCTACATCTCTATTTCGCTGCTCGCTCGCACCAAATTCTTGCTGTGTTCGCTAAGCCCTACGCCACCCTCCGTCGCTCGCTAACGAGCCTTCGATTACTGCATAAGCCTAGCTAGGCTCTCTGTTTTCGAAGAAGGCCCGGACTAAGAAGCCCGCCCCTTAACAGTAGCCAGGCTGGAAGCACGTGTATTAGCGGTGAAATTGGAGGAGCGTGGAATAGCTATTGGTACCTCTAATATTAGCTGGCTGAGCCTGGTCGTAATGCTAGAGCCGGAGACCGCATAGGTAGTGTAGCCAGGCTGGAAGCACGTGTATTAGCGGTGAAATTGGAGGATCGTGGAACAGCTATTGTACCTCTAATATGAGCTGGAAGAGCCCATAGCAGCACCGGGATTGTGTAGGTAGTATAGCCAGAGCTGGCAGAGCCTGGTTATGATGCTAGAGCCGGGGACCGCGTAGGTAGTGTAGCCAGGCTGGAATCACGTATATTAGCGGTGAAATTGGAGGAGGGTGGAACAGCTATTGGTACCTCTAATATGAGCTGGAAGAGCCCATAGCAGCGCCGGGAGTGTGTAGGCAGTGTGGCTAGAGCTGGCAGAGCCTGGTCGTGATGCTAGAGTAAGAAGATCATGGATTAGCAGTAGAATTGGAGGAGCATGGAATAGCTAGCGGTACCTCTAATATGAGCTGGGAGAGCCTAGCCTGGTTGGCACTCGAGAGAGTGTAGCAGCCAGAGCTGGAAGCGTGTAGGTAGTGTTAAGCGACAAAAGAAACCCTCACGATGACCAGGGCTCTTTGGCTTGATAATAGCTTGACGGCGTGTGTGATTGTGTGCAGTTCAGTTCAGTTCAGTTCAGTGTGACTCTTCCTTGTTCTCGATCTCGATGACGGTGATTTTTTCCTTCTTTTTTCCGTCCCCCTCTCTAGGTACGACTGAAGGGGCCTTTATAGCCACCTCCTCGTAGCCTGACACTGACTAAACTAAGCTAGTAACGTTATCTATCTACTGCAAACAACTCGGAAAGCTAAATTACACCCGATCCACTGGCCTCATTATCGGGCAAATATCAGCCCGTAACACCCCCCTTCATCAGGGATGGTTAGGAATCATCCTGACCGTCCTGTAACAACACAGCTCCAGCTAAAATTAAAAAAAACCAAACGACATAAAAAGCGGAGATGAACTAACGACATATTAAAGAGCGGAGATGAACTAACGACATATTAAAGAGCGGAGACGAACTGTTCCCTTCTTTTGCCTCATCCATCCCCCCTATCCCCACATTGCTATGCTGCCAATTCCCACAGCTAATCCGGTACCACCAATTCCCTCAGAATAAACAGCTTCACTTGGTCTGTATGCCAACCTTTATGTATTGTCCCATTGGTCATTTGGAAGTCGATCTTCCCCTACAATGTGATATATATGATTCGTGCCGGTCCCTTCCATCTATCTTCCCATGGACTCCTCGGCTTATGCCTCTTAGCATAGATTTGGAACAGTACCAAATCGCCAACAAGATAGTGGTGATCCCTCAGTTTGGCCTGGTATTGTTCGACACGGTATTCCCAAGCCTTCAGTTACCTCTCAGTTGCTATATATCTAATCTCGTCCAACTTCTTATTCCTGAGGAATACCATTTTGTCTTTATACCTCTCTACCTCTATTGGTAACACTAGGTTCTAGATAGCTGACCTCAGCTGATATCTATATAGTAGCTGAAAAGGCAAATAACCTAATTGACCAATTTTTGAGTTGAAGGAGAACTGCATAGGTTGAAGAAGCTTTTTCCAAGCCTTCAGATCTTGGTTTGCAAGCTTAGCTATGGACCATTTAACTAACCGAATAGCTCTCTCCACTTTTCCTTATGTTTTTGCTGTTCCTAGGCCTGCAAATACCCATTAGACTCTATTCTCTTCTGCCCATTCCATGCACTCATAGTTGTGAAAGTGGGGGCCTCTATCTGTATATATGACTCTTGGAAATCCATACCTAGTACAATATACCTTCAGCATTTTAATGGTAGCTTCTCCAGTTGCAGATTTGCCAGACGCCAGATCCAAGAAGCTAGTCATGTTTTCAATTATTACCAAGGTATAGAGATGTCCTCCAGCTGGTTCAAATAGTCCTGCATAATCAATAGTAATCATCTTAAAAGGCTCAAGCATAATGATAGGTCTAAGTAGCTTAACTGAGAAATCCACCAAATCCTGACATTTTTGATATCTCTTATAAGACCTACAATATTGTCAGTAGTTTTTGATTATTGTTGGCCAAGCATATCCTGCTTCTAATATCTTTCAGTAAGTAATCTCTATTACATAATAGCCAGCACATATGGAATTGTGAAAAGCTATTAGGAGAGTAGAAATTTGGGTTTGTATAGGGACTACTCTCCAAATACTATCATATCCCTCCAGTATTAACCTTGCCATATTCTTTTCCATTCTATACCTTCTTGCCATCTTCTGAATTCTAGCCCTATCTATACTTCCCTAATCACCTGTAAAATTACCAGCTAAAAGAAATCTCTTAATTCCCAACCTCTAGCTATCCTATGATCCTTCTACTACCAACATCTCCCTCATTGCCACTTTCTTACTAGCTCACTCTTTCTCACCAGCTTGCTTGATATTTTCCCATTCCACTCTTTCTACCTCCTCTAGCAGTTCTTTTGGCATTCTAGACAATGCATCTGGTATGATAAGGGTCCAACCTAGTACATAATGAATAGTAAAGTCAAACTCCTGTAGAGCTAGTACCTACTGATTTATCTTATTATTAGTGGATCTCAGGTTATAGATATAAGTCAAATACTGGCAATCTGTATAGAAAAAGATCTACGTTCTATACAGAAGATACCAATTCTTACTAGTAAAGTAGTATACCATATATACTTCCTTCTTGGTTTGGGCCTATCTCTCCTAAGTTTTTTTGAGTGCCTTTGATAAGAAGGTAAAAGATATAACCATTCGGTATCAATTCATTGGAGTAATGTCACTATCCTTATAAAGGTTAACGTCGCTGTCTTTGTGAAGGTTAATATCACTATCCTTACTGTCCTTGCAAGCCTGCTACCCGATAATACACAAGATCGCCCATAGGCTTGTATCAAATATCATTACCCCTGAGTGTTCTGGGTCGAACACCTATAGAGTAACATTTATTTGGATATCCATGACTAATTCTATAATTCTCAGCTGATCTTTTTCTGTCCACTCAAAAATATAGTCTTTTCCTAATATTCTTTTGTTCTTTCTACCCTTCGGACCTGGCTGTACACCTGCTTTAACTCTACCCTTCTACTCTCATAGTTTCTCATTAATGAACTTAATTTTGTCAGATAGACTTGGAATGAATTTTACTAGCCATTGGATTGCCACTAAGCTCCATTCAATATCTTCTGGGCCAGTAACTAGTTTTCTGAACAAGGTGGAAAACTTATCTACTAATTCTGGTAATTTAGAGATTCCTCTCTGAGATACTACATACCCTAGTATCTTCTGTGTTCATATAAATAGATATGATTTTTTGGGATTGATAGAGGTATTTGCTTTCCTATACCTTGGAAAAACTACAAATTCCAATAAGTCTAACTGATCATCAATGGCTTTATCTAGCTGACCTTCTAGTTGTCTACTCACCGTATTGAGATTGTTTAAGTAGAAGTGTAGGTTAGGCCTGACTATATCTCTAAAAACTATATACATGAAATCTGAATATATACCCGAAGTACCCTACAATTTGAAAGGTATATAATTCCAAACGAATACTTCTTCTCCTAGTACTATAAACACTGTCAAGTATATTAAATTATAATCTATTGGTATGCAGTAATACTCTAAAAACCCATTAATACTACTATAGACAAGCCTCTCCACTAGGGCTTGTAGTACTTCATCTAGGCCTCTGAATTGGCCAACTCCTTTCTCTGAAATAGAGTTCAAGAAGATATAGTTTATACAGAGTCTAAATGGATCTGTTGAGTTATGCTTAATAGCTAGTTTGATATCTAATAATATCTCTATTTCTCAAATATGTAATATCAAATTGGCTTCCTCCAGCTTAGCCAAATAGCCTACCAACCATTCCCACTCTCTATATACTCACCGAACCTTTCGATTCTAAATGTTTGTCCTTGTATTTTTTTTTAGCTGAATCCAGTATTTAAGGATATGTATATATCTCATCTCAAGCACATTAGTCACTATCTATGGCCTGATTTCTTCTAATATCTAGTATAGTCACCTTTATTGCATCTCTGATACTCCCTCCAAATTGATATTCCAAGTGATATCTCCAATGACCACATCCTCAATTCTCTCATTGATTCTAATAGGCATATCGTTGAAAATATCTTTACCTTCAGCTCATTCAAGTTCTTCATACTGTTACACTACTTGATGATCCCATTGTTGCAATTCTTGATGATCCCATTGTTGCAATACTTGATGATCCTATTATTGTAATACTTGACGAACATGTTATACTTTAGATATTCTCAATACCAGGTTTCCCACTGAAGCCCCAGTTTTCCATGACTTTGTTAGTTTTCCAACTCTAGCAAAATATTATACAATGGCCTTCTGCATTCTCTCTTCCAAGGCCAACCTATTTCCAATCTCAATTTCTTCATCCGCTTGTAACTCAACCCTTTCATCCACTACCTCCACCCAAATGGCTAATACATGTGCTAGCACTTAAAGGATTACTTTCAGATGCTTTACTATGTATAGATTATAGCTAGTAGTAGTATAGATTGAGCATTTTTTACTTTTGGCAGTCTCCAAAAATATCTATTTATAGCCTCCAATATATCTTCTTCCCTCTAGAAGTATAAGTGAGCTATTTATTCTTGGGACTCTAATATAATCATAGCATATATCAACTTTTACATCAATCATAGTCAGGAATAGCTTCCTCAGCAAAACCTCATAGCCCCCACCCATTCTGCAAATTAGTAAGGTATGCTCTACTACTACTTCTTTCTCCAAGTCAATAACTATCTTCACCTACCCTTCCACAGTACTTTTTCCTCCAATTCTAGTAACACTTATCTCTCATTCTGGCTTGATCACTGTATATCTTGTATTCTCCCACAAGATCTTAGTAGACAGTTTTGGACTCACCAACGAGCATGTTGCTCTACAATCTAATAAAATATTTTGGTTGAAAGTTTTCTCAAACAAAGCCCTTACAAGAAAGGCTAGCGACTATTCCTGTTCCTCTTCTTCTTTAGCTACCATATTCGCTCTTCTCAGAGCCATATTCGTCCTTCTCAATAGCTGTACTCTTATATTATCCTCTATTTTATCCAGCTCTGACTTTGAGTCCGAAATGAGCTCTAGTTCAAGTTGAGCTTGAGGCTGAGGCTGAGGCTGAGGCTGAGGCTGAGGCTGAGGCTGAGACTCTCTCCTCAGTATATTCCTTTTCGTATTAGCCAGCTGCAGCACTTCTTATTTGTTCTCAGACTCTGGCTCCAGTACCTAGTTTTGTTGTAGGTTTAAGCTTTTAAAGAGCTTTTCCCTGAATTTAGCTGACTCTATATACAACTGGCGTATTAGTACCGTTATCACTATATCTTCTACCTACTTATCTGCTTGCACAAAAGGCCTTTCTTGGCCTCATTGTTGGTGGGTCTTGTACCTATTGGCTGGTAATAGGTATATAGTATTTGGATTTCCTCTAGCTGGGTAAGCTTGGAGATTACCTCTATCCCCAGTCTGATGACTGCTAGTATCTTGGGCCTGATAAACCTTTACCATCATCCCAAACCCAAACTTATACTCCTCCTCTTCATATAACCCTTGTGTGCATGCTGTTAATTCAATTGTCATATTGCACATTCTTACTATGGCTATCTATTATTGCTTTGTAGTTAGGGCTGGGACACCCTTCTGAACTTGCAGTTGTTCTTATTCTTCATTATTTCTGGCTGCTTCCTTACAGGCTCCCATATAGTGGCTATAATCCCAACAATTCTAGCACAATACCTATGTCATTCTTGAGTTGCCTCCATTTCCTTATTAGTTTCCCGAACTCCTAGGATTCTCTGAAGCCGGGTTTTCAATATTACCTGTCATAAGTTTTTTCTGGAATTTGACTAGCATTTTCTCTCTGCCTAAAGCCTTATCAAGCCTTCTCTACAGTTCGACCTTTTCTTGTTAGTATTTAGTAGCCTATTATCAGTGCTACATTACTAATTGGTCAAGATCCTCGGTTGTAGGGTTAGTTATAGGGTTAGTAGTGGAGTTAGTAGTGGGGTGGGTAGTAGAGCTACTGGTCTTGTACCTCTTCTAGTTATCTACAAAAATTGGGTCTTCCTCTAGCTTGTGCTTTACCTCTACTATTCTGACCTTCTTCTTCATCTTCTCTCACATCTCACTTCAAAACTCCTTGTTATCCTTTATATACAACTTCATTAGTATTGGATCCAGGCCAGAAACAAATGTCTCGATCTGGTTATAAGGTATCATAATAGTGGCCAACTGCATTGCTAACACCTTATCCCTAATGTCCTCAAAGTAGGCCACATACTCATCAACTGGCTTCCCTTTTTGCTTGAGGATCTTCAGCTAGATAGCTACCAGCTATGGTATTGTTTCTTCATCTCTGTCCCTGTATTTCTCATTCAGTTATTGTGCGAGCTATTGGTAAGTAGCTATATCGTCTTCCTCCTGTTCTACTAACCAAGACTTAGCTTCTATAAACTTCTGCCCATCTATTCCTTTAGCTGGTGGTGTGGTTGGATCCTTCAATATTGCCAATAAGAGTTCTCACTTCATTTCGTCGTCTATAACTACTTAGTTCGCTATCAGGACGCACAGGACGCACAGGACGCTCGGGACGAAAACTCTAAATCAGGACGTCAACGCTTTTGCGAGCCTTAAACAACCTTTATCTAGACGTACTTGGCAGAGACTCCCGTGTCTGCAACGCCACCCTAAAACAAGTCTTATCCCAACGCACATCATGGGTGAACTCACGCCCTTAACGTAGCGATGCCCTCTGAATAACCGCCTTGAAATAGCCGCCTTGAAATAGCCGCCTTTGAATATGCGCGCGAATATATGCATAGTAGAGTCTTAATTGTATTCGGAAGTTATATACATAGAAGTATTGAGAAAGAGATATATATATGGAATATGCAACCTTCGCTCCAAAACTCGCTCCAATACCTGCTCCAAAACTCGCTCCAATACCTGCTCTAATACTCGCTCCAATACCTGCTCTAATACTCGCTCTAATACCTGCTCTAATGCTCTAATACTCCTATACCTGCTCTAATGCTCGCTCTAATACTCGCTCTAATACTCGCTCTAATACTCGCTCTAATACTCAATCTAATACATGCTAGAATATACCTGGGAAGTCATACAAGACAAAGGGAAAGGGTGCGGGGCAGCGAAGTATATATACAGGAAAACCATAGTTGCCAAGGCCAATCGCCAAGGCCGACGATATAGACTTTCCGAAGACAATGATATAGCAGATAACGAGAAAAGTGGCATGACCCGCTCCGCCCACTGCTGCAAGCGCTGCCTAGGCTGGTAATAGTCTTATTGGGAAATCGTAGCACTGCGATATGTGCAGAACTCATGCATCCGCGCCTTATATATATTGTAGGAACTCATGTATTCGCGGTTGTAGGAATTCATGCATCCGCGGTTGTAGGAATTCATGCATCCGCGGCTTATATATATTGTAGGAACTCAGGCATTCGCGGTTGTAGGAATTCATGCATCCGCGGCTTATATATATTGTAGGAACTCAGGCATTCGCGGTTGTAGGAATTCATGCATCATCCGCGGCTTATATATATTGTAGGAACTCAGGCATTCGCGGTTGTAGGAATTCATGCATCCGCGGCTTATAAATATTGTACAACTCTAGGATTCGCGCCTGTAGGAATACATGCAGTGCATCTAGGAATTCATGCATCCACGGCTTATATATATTGTAGGAACTCATGCATTCGTGACTTATACATATTGT
>ML121679.1:0-11351 GCA_003788615.2 Terfezia boudieri ATCC MYA-4762
AAAAATTATTTTCAACTACACATAACTCTATGAATAGAGAACCGTTGGTCATAAACAAACTATCATTGGTAAGGTCTTATCGCAACGAAGATTATAGAATCTTAGTTCATCTCGATTCCTAACCTATTCATAGAGTTATTACCAATAGTAGGTAAACCTCCTCGTAGGCTTATTACACCTTATTAAAAGGCCAATAACTCCATGGGTTTTACTCTGATCATAAAAAGCATTTCAGAAATAGAATCAGGGCGTTGAGTAGGCCTAGATAGGACCTTGAAAATATAAATTCAGAGAACCTTTTCCTTTTCGCCCTATCTTTGGCCTACTCCCCAAATCGTTTCCCTTATGGTGTCACCGGACACACTTTGGTCTAAAGTACGCCCTCGTAGCTTCATTTTTTTATTTATTTTTACCGAATTATTTTCCTGCAGTTCAGGGTAATAATTCAGGTTTCAGGGTAACGCCAAGAGTTCAGGATAATAGCTTCCAGCTAGTAGTATATATACATATATAGTATATATTGATCTGGGTATAACTATAGAACCATTATTTAGATTGGTCTGAAACTTAAACCTTAGCTCCCTCAAGGGTCTATGGACGTTCCATAAGAGTTAGAACTATCTGTGATAATTCTTTACTTCTCCGAGGTTCATACCCGTTACTAATAATTATTTTATGGATAAATGTTAGAAACGTTTGCACCATACTACTATAAGTGTACCTAGAGTCCGTATGGATATTCTAGGGTCGTTCTATGTGGGTACAAGTACCTATGGTAGGGCTGGCTGTCACCCCATGATAGTATGATTCTTGGGTTAGTGCCAAGGATATCACTCAGGAGATTCTTCAAGACTTTTGGATAACCAGCAGCTTAGAAGATACATTCAAGAGACATCGAATAGCAAGAGGAAGACAAGGACCTCATACTAGAGATGAAACATTAGGAACGATTTTCCTGCGCTGCAACACCATCACCAGGCACCCTGACAATTGCCCTCTGCTACTTGCACCCCTCAGGCACCCCTGGCATTTGGTTGCCATGGCCCCAACATAGTTGTCTGCCGCCCTAGCGTTAACTCCAATGGGGCACACCCCAATATACACACTACTAGTCAGGTTAGCAATGGACACTAGGTGTCCTGACAATGTCTGGGCCTGATCCATACCCTGAGTGCCCTCGTGCCTTCACCATCAAGGCGCCACTGATCTGTTGTACTTATCCTAGACTCTTATCATAGTAGACTATCCTAATGTCCCCTGTTCTATCTCAAATGTCCTTAAATGTCAATGTATATTCAATCCTAGTATATTTATTTTCACAGTATCCACAAACAATCACTTCCGATTTTTAGAATGCAACTATTTAATTCTATTCATACAACTCATTCCATGTACTGAAATCTATCCTGTTGTTTACCAACCAGACCCTCCCCTTCTCCAATGGTATCAGATGACACATCCCCTCTATATCCAATATTTTTATAAAATGCATATCAAGCTACCTGTTCCTAAATTCCATTCGTATCATCCCTTCTTCACTGTGTGGTCTGCTTGAACCCTTTACCCGCATTAACCTCACGTATGCTACCTCATGTTCACCCTGTATCCCGTCCCATACCCTGAAGAGCCTTTCTAACCTCTCCACCGTCCTCCCATCCAGTTTACCATTGGAGTTTTCACATCTTGGTCTCCGCCATACCCAAACCCAATCCACACACACATCTTCTGTCTTTTGGAATCCCTCATTAGCAGTCCATCGCACGTGGTGTATTTCCATGCCATCCCCCTAAAATTGTTGAACTAGAACTGCAATGCTATCGAAGTATTCTCCTCGGTACCTTCCAATCAGCCCAATGTCCCCTCCTATGCCCTCTGAATTACCATTCAACCTCAGGTACTTCTGGAACTTCGACACCAGGTTCGGGATCCCCAGTATACTTGCTAGGGTTGTGAGCGTCACTGGACTAGCACTGTGAGCCTGCTTCCGCCCTCCCAATACCGGAATTCCTGGTTTCCCTTTTTTACCATGGTTGCCTTTCTCTAATGCTGCTACCAGGCTCTTAATATCACTTCCCAGATTTAACTCCTTATCCCACGCACACAAATTCAACTCTAGCATTTTAAATGCACATCAGCAAGAATGATATTTGCGTCCTGTGCGTCAGGACGCACAGGACGCATAGGACGCTCGGGATGAAAACTCTAAATCAGGATGTCAACGCTTTTGCGGGTGCGTCGGGATGCAGTTGAACTTTGCTCCGCCCCCTGGGATGTAAGACTAGCGCGTGGCAGGTTTGCCTGTGTCTGCAACGTAAGCCTTAAACAACCTTTATCTAAACGTACTTGGCAGAGACTCCCGTGTCTGCAACGCCACCCTAAAACAAGTCTTGTCCCAACGTACATCATGGGTGAACTCACGCCCTTAACGTAGCGATGCTCTCTGAATAACTGCCTTGAAATAGCCGCCTTGAAATAGCCGCCTTGAAATAGCCGCCTTGAAATAGCCGCCTTTGAATATGCGCACGAATATATGCATAGTAGAGTCTTAATTGTATTCGGAAGTTATATACATAGAAGTATTGAGAAAGAGATATATATATGGAATATGCAACCTTCGCTCCAAAACTCACTCCAATACCTACTCCAAAACTCGCTCCAATACCTGCTCTAATACTCGCTCCAATACCTGCTCTAATACTCGCTCTAATACTCACTCAAATACTCCTATACCTGCTCTAATACTCGCTCTAATGCTCACTCTAATACTCGCTCTAATACTCGCTCTAATACCCAATCTAATACATGCTAGAATATACCTGGGAAGTCATACAAGACAAAGGGAAAAGGTGTGGGGCAGCGAAGTATATATACAGGAAAACCATAGTTGCCAAGGCCAATCGCCAAGGCCGACGATATAGACTTTCCGAAGACAATGATATAGCGGGTTCGAGACTATGATATAGTGATATAGCAGATAACGAGAAAAGTGGCATGACCCGCTCCGCCCACTGCTGCAAGCGCTGCCTAGGCTGGTAATAGTCTTATTGGGAAATCATAGCACTGCGATATGTGCAGAACTCATACATCCGTGGCTTATATATATTGTAAAAATTCATGCATTCGCGCCTTATATATATGTTGTAGGAACTCAACCATTCGCGCCTTATATATATATTGTAGGAACTCATGTATTCGCGGTTGTAGCAATTCATGCATTCGCGGCTTATATATATTGTAGGAATTCATGTATTGTTGCGGACACTAGATATGCATGAATTCCTACAACCGCGAATACATGAGTTCCTACAATACCTATGAGCCGCAGATGCATGAATTCCTACAACCGCGAATACATGAGTTCCTACAATACCTATGAGCCGCAGATGCATGAATTCCTACAACCGCGAATACATGAGTTCCTACAATATATATATAAGGCGCGAATGGTTGAGTTCCTACAACATATATATAAGGCGCGAATGCATGAATTTTTACAATATATATAAGCCGCGGATGCATGAGTTCCGCACATATCGGTGCTATGATTTCCCAATAAGACTATTACCAGCCTAGGCAGCGCTTGCAGCAGTGGGCGGAGCGGGTCATGCCACTTTTCTCGTTATCTGCTATATCATTGTCTTCGGAAAGTCTATATTGTCGGCCTTGGCGATTGGCCTTGGCCACGCATGCATTCGCTGCGTCTAGATATGCTTGATTTCTCACATGATCCTCGAAAGCCTGAATCCCTAGAAAATATACATATAAGCCACGAAAGCACGAGATATCTGGCATATATATGTATATGCGCGAAAGCATGGATATCTGGCATATATATATATAAGGCGCGAAAGCATGGATTTCTCGCATATATATATATAAGCCGCGAAAGCATGGATTTCTCGCATATATATGTATAAGCCGCGAAAGCATGGTTTTCTCGATTATATGTGTATAAGCTGCGAAAGCATGGATTTCTCGCATATATATATATAAGCCGTGGATTCATATGTGGCCAAGGCAGATTGCCAAGACCGAAGATATGAAGCAATGAGATAATAGTTCGGTGCCTGGTGGCATCAGGATTGGGTTACGACCGAGTTGGACGTCAGGATTGTATTGTGACCCAGCTGGCGTCCGGATTGCTGTGCAACCTAGTAGGGTGTCAGGACGTTGTTGCGCCCCCCAGTGGCATCAGGACGCTGTTGCGCCCCCCGCGGCTCGCTGGGTGGCGTCTGGATTCTGTTGCGACTGCGCGGGGCGTCTGGACGCACAGGACGCACAGGACGCACCAGAATTTGCTCTCGCGTCCGGACGCCAATTCGTTCTTGCTGATGCACCTTCCCTCGCATGACTATCTAGAACCTGCGAACTGGCGTCAACTCTCTTCAAGCGGCGATAAGCGTCTTTCAAGGCTTTGTGAAGGGCCTCCATAATCTCTGTAGATAACTGGGGTAGCATCCTAAAACATACAACTTGTTCAACATAATGTGTTAGCAAGTGCAACTTTGGGTAGTTGAATATCGCCTGGCCTAGAATCTCTTGTACTAAGGTTTTTCGTTCCTGTCTATTTATAGATGCCTACTTTACCTTCTGCCTTGCAGTGACTTCAAAATAACTGGAAATCGTAGTTTGATGAGCCTGAGAATCAGCCATATCTTTAGAGGCTCCCTTAGCTCGCTTGTGATTTGACTTGGAAGTATGAAATTCTGCAAAGACATATTTATACCTGTGGAAATCCTCAAGGTACTTAGACATATATTTGATCGTCTCCAGTATGTAGCTTCAATATTGGGCAATCAGACAGAAATCCGATAGTGCGCGAATAGCTCGAATAGCAATTTTCAAATCACTCTGAGCAGCCGGCGGTAGATGGCTGGTGTCCTCTTCTCGACGCATGGCGGCTGTAAAACACGCAAGTATTACCCTTTCTACCCCTCACATTTCCATACCACTCCATATTGTAATTTGGTGATATTGCTTCTTTAGCGGGGTAAACTCTAGATATGGTGGTAAACTGCCCCATATTTCGACAAAAATGGGAAGCCGTTTATGTTTCCCCAAGAAGCCCTGCACCCAATCCATGATATTCTTTTAGACTCCTAAAAGTATATTATGAAGTATGTCTGCACGGACTATCGTTGGTGGGTTGACATTAGGGAGTCCCCAAAGTGCATTCTAGATTGGTTTAACATCTGCTTTAGCTAATCTGTTTGCCATGTGCCTAGGTTAGTTACCTCCATCTATGTTGCAACAATATTTGTTGAGTCACAACTTAGGCATCATTATCACTAGCTTCCTAAAGACGCTCATAGGCAGCATGATCACGGTCACTATATGGTCGTTTTGGCCATAATCCAAGCTGATCTCGGCTCACTATGCAAATTGCACACCGGTTAACTTTGATGCAATGAATATTAACATTCTCCATGTGATTTGCTAGCCATGCTGATAAAATAGGGACATAGCACCAGATGTTTTCATCCCCACAGACCATCTCAGATCCGCCGGCCTTTCATGAGTCAGCCATATCCCCACAGGGTCTGCTGGAAGAAACTCACATTAAAAACTTGGACTAGGGGGGCTAATATTCGTTCGATCAGTCGGTATTGCGTTTCTAGAGAATCATATTCCTGGTCCTTAACCGAAAATCCGCTCAAAGACTTAGTTCGTTTCAGGCCAATTGGTAACAGTGCTATAAGAATCCATGCTTGGTTGGAGGGCTTGTTTCACACATCAGAAGGAATGTTGCCCAAACTCATGAAAATCGGCCACAATTTCTTATCCTCAAAAATATTTGTCAAGTATGTTTGATCGGACGTTATTAGGATAGGTATGAGACTGGTACCAACGGGTAGGGTTATCTGGCGGCTCGTCAACATCTGGTAATAAAGCGAATGTTATCTAACTATCCCCTCAAAAACATACCTGCATATCCTACTACCATTCCGCCATATGCATTTCCGTGTAAACCCTAGAGCCATATCAATCAAATTCATGCCTTGGTGCGAATACCAAATCCCTGGCATATACTTTCTGGCAGAGAAGATACCATATGCACTCAACAGCGTCTCTATAAAAAAATTTGACGCCTGTTTGCAGGTGAAAATCCACAGTCCCATTTTGCCACTCCGGTTGGTCGACCAATCCACGCATTTTCTTATGCCATGCAACCTCAGATGGACTATCACACTCCAATCGTAGTAGGTAGATCGTCTCCGGTTGGACTCTATGAGCAGAAACATAATCGATCTTTTAACTTCCAGAACGAAAGTAAGTAATTCTGGAAATACATCCAGGCAGTCATTTGGTATCCATATTTGTCTGATATGACCGATGAACAAAATGCTTTTAGGGAACAAACTCTTTAGGAGGAATTCGAAAAAAAACTTTGTAGCCAATGTCAATTACTCCCAATTGTACCAAGCCAGCTTGTGAGTGTATGCCTTGCACACCTGAGGGGTGTCCAAGTGCATGCATCAAATTATGTATCAGACCGAAACTGGCAACCTCTTGGAATCGTTAGTAGGAAATTGGACCTCGTTCCGAGGGGCTTGTACCAACAACCAGACTAAAATTTGGACTTTCTTTGTATAAATAAAAAGGGTTAGACTCAATTAGGGGCTGATTGAGTCTAATAAAATGTTACCAAGTATTCTTCTTTTTGAGCATGTTCAGACTTGTTTTGAATCATCAAGACTAGTTTTTAATGTTCTTTCAATTGGAAGTGCCTCATTGCGTTCATTAGAACACCCTAGCAGTAGGGTCTTGGCATGAGACTAGGAAGTGGGGGATCTTTAGCCTCGTTAACCAGAATTAGTTGGCACATTTACATGCTATCAGGATAAATAGGCTAAGAACAATAGTCAACTATGGTCTAGTCTAGTCTTGTCATAGTCTGGTTGGCACAAGCTCTTGTGAGAGTCTCGTCAAAGAATATTCAGGTCAGAATAGAACAACAAAACTCGCTTTGTGATTGAGAGTAGTCTCGTGCCGATTGAGAGCATCATGCACTTTATTACATTTAGATAGTCTGGTTATACCATTTATTGATTGTTTGCTTGAGGCCTGCTATGTATTCAACTGAACAAACAAACCGCCCATCTTAATAAGTGTATATATTTCCGGGATGAAACCTCTCAATACCTTCCTCCCACAATTTCGTATAGTCCTCAGCCAGACGTGGGTAGAATTAAGACGTGGGTAGAATTACACCTTGTATAGACATCGAGAGTCCATATCTAGGTCTTTGCTAACTAGACATTTAAATCAAATATTCATTGATACGGGGTTTGACTATCTACATCATATTTGGATTGTGCGTACTCAAGAGGGCATTCGATAATTTTTTAAAACTCCAGAAATTCACCCTAAACGTGGTAATTGCTATGTTAGAACAACTTCGCTGGATTTTTGCTAACTAGATAGATTCTACATTTCTTAGATTCTGTTGTTTCTCGGGTAAGGACACTGAGCAGCTAGAGCAGGATCACTACTAACTGGATATAGATGATCATTGATAGCACCCAAAAAAAAGCCCGCAAAAAGAAATGTATCTGCAGATGAAGACTCTGATGATCCAATCAGCTGCACGAATCGAGGATATGCAGGCGTTGCAGGGTTTTTTGACACAGATATCCCGGCAAGTCTGTATGGGCTTTGGAGAAGAGACGTCGCACAACTCATGAGGGAGACAGGAATATTTGGACCACAAAGGGCAGGTACTGACCACTGGTCCACTTTGCACTGGCATGTTGCTGGCTTGCTAACAATGGCTCCTAGAGGGAAGATAAACTATTGCATAGACAAGGAAATCATTCATGCAGTGAATATGTTATATTAGGATATAGCTAAGAAGGTTCATAGTGGGGAAACAGCGCATGATCAGGCAATTAGCAGTGCAGAGGTAGCTCATGCCACCCACTATCCCAGGGACCCGCCCCCTGCTCTTTCTGATAAGCCACCGGACCATGGCAGTCCCAATAAGAAGATTGTAATGGCACCTCCGAACAAAACCAAAAAGGGTGCGCTGGGGCAGAAAACAAGTTCACAAGCAAATGATGATCTATTGGCCCAGTTTTCCAAATGCCTTGGGGGGCTATGGGCACCTGTACCTGCTTATCGCCCTGTTGGTGCTCCTCCTCAAGGCAGAGGCCAACCAAACAGTATGATAATGCATATGATTTGTCCCAGACTAGACACTAAGAGTCCGTTTCCATATCCTGGAGGGTTTACTTTTGCAGCTTTTGGTTGGAAATGGCAGCGGTCAAAGGTCGTCACTGTAGACGATCATACTATACAAGCTTTACACATCAGCAAAAATTTTTGTACGTTGCAACGCCTCACCTGGTGTTGCAATGCTATTTTGTCCTCTGTGCTTTACCTGCGTTGCTAATACAAATTGGTTTTCATTTCGCTTTTTGGCGTTAGCAACCCTGTCGCGTCCGCTTTCTCCCAATCTACGTCAAATTTCCTCACAAATACCGGACCCTCGTTACCAACACACACCACCATTTTGTTCCCTTCTCTCTGCCCCTCATATTGCAAGGCTGGTCGCATGTTCATTGTCTTCTATTTAATACACTTTATTTCCTAGCGAAATCTATATACAAATATCTACTTACCTATCATTCATCTCATTCCATACATTGTAATCTACTCTATTATTTACTATCCACTTCCGTTCTGGCTCCACTGGTATCAAATGTGCAGCTCCCTCAATTGAACGCAACCATATAACCGTCTGCCCTCCGCCACGTTTAAATTCCTGGACGCAGGACATCCCTTCTAGGCCGTTTGGCGTCGGATTCCCTACCCAGTCTAGCAGCATAACATGTGCCAATTTATACCACTCGTTGTTTATTCCCTGCACTATAAATAATGCATTCAAAAACCCTACTACCCGACCATTATAACCCTTCACAGTATCCGTAACGGACGCTGGCCGTAGTCTTATGGACTCAATACGTACCCAAACCACATCGTTCCTTTCCCCTTTTCCACGCCAACTTCTCCCACCTGTTGTATGTAAATGCTGCAGTTGATAACTGTTATTGTCATCCACATCCTGATTTGGTACTGGAATCTCGACCGCATTGTACGCCTGCACCTCCAGATTCAACAAAATCCTCTCTGCGTCCGATTGTGGGTAATCTGCCATTGCACAAACATTGTCTTTAAAGAACTGATGTAAATGCTTCCCAATCTCCGGGATCAAGAACTCATCCGCCATACCTAAAAGATTATTCATTATCTTAACCCAACGCTTGCCTTGTAGTGTCATAAAAATTTTCTTTTGACTTTCCACAATTAGCTCGGTGCCTCTTCGCTTCGGACGTATCACGTCTCTTAACCTCCCCTAAATTGCCGCACTCTCCTCCGCCCATACGGCCATTTCTAATTCCCTGACGGCGAAGTTATGATATTGGCTATAACCCTTGATCACTTGCGGGATACTGTCAACGTGATTACTCCGACGGTATGCGTCCTTCAATTGCTTATGCGAAGTCTCGCCGATCTCTGTGGAAAATTGGGGCAAGGTGCCATAGTGGGAGATTTGGTCAGCCCAGTGCATCATTAGATGGATCTTTGGAAAATTGAAATGTGAATCCTCCACCAGAACCTGATTCACTAAGTATGCGCGTTCCTCCCTATCTTCCACCCCAAGATAAGCCTTTTGTGCCGCTGTGCGTCTGCTTTCACCCGCCTCGAGGTTGCGACTTCAGATTTATTCCGTTAGGTATTTGGACACCTCATCGGCTCTTGCTTTTGCAGCTTTGCTAGCTCGATATCGTAAAAAAACGTCCTTCGTAGCATGGAAGCATTCCAAATATTCCCGCATATATCCTACAGTACTGTCTGTATGACTTCGATATCTGGAGAGGAGCGCAAAGTCAGTTAAGTACCGCACACACGTGATTGCTTTCTTGAAATCTCACTCTTGGGCACCTGTCGGATGCGGTGTGTCCGTCTTGCGACATAGAGAAGCCATGAAAACCCCCAAGATGACTCTTAGAATTGATCGCATTTCCTTGCCAAAGAGTTGACTCAAAAGCCTATATGATTTTCGTGGAACGTAATTGCCAGGGTAAGGAGGCAGCGAACTCCAGATATTATCGAACGCAGGGAGTCTGTTATGGCTCTCCAAAAAACCCTTGATCAATTCCATCAAATGTTACAGGTTCCCCAACAGCATAGTATGAAGGATATCCGATCTAATGACTTCGTATGGGACCACACCTTGCAGAGTCCATAGTGCATTTTTGACAGCTTTCACTCCCTTGTCGTGAAGACTTGTGGCGTCCGATTTGTCAACCTATTCCCGATATTTTTCAGCGTTGCGCATAGGATATTCCTGAAACTGGCCTAGTTGGTCCTGAGGACATTCACATATCGGACACTTGGTAGTGTAAATCCCATGTATTGTTGCATTTTCCATATGGTCCGCAAGCCAGCCAGCAACTTGGAAATGACATTCCCTGATTACTTCGTCAGCACACTTTATTTTCTGCCCATCCCGTGCAGTATCCGATAAGGGACGCAAGATAAACTTAAGTAGATCGTACAAAACCTGAATTGCCTCTTGCTCTTGTTTCTCCTCCGACCAGCCTGGGATTTTTTTGACTCTCTTGGGACTATGAGGCAGTAGGGCAACCGGTATCCAGGCATGAGATGTAGGTTTATTTCGAACTCTAGACTTGATGTTGCCAATACTCATATATATAGGCCACACTTTGCCATCACCAGAAAAGTTTGTCAGGTGGGTGGCATCGGACGCAAAGAGTACAGGAACCAACGTAGCACCCACCGGGAGTATCATCTATAATCTGAAGTCAACAACCAAATCACTGCCAAATGTAGTACCCAGATGTCACCAATGGGGCAATTGCATACCTGTGTATCCCACCACCATGATGCAGTATTCATCTCTGTATAAACCCTCTCCTGCTGTGTGTCGAAGTGCCTGACCGGAGTCCAGCTCATGTGTGCTACAAAGGATTTTCGATGTAGCAAGTACTTTAATGACCCCAAAATGTCCCGGTACCAGAACTCTGTATTTTTGGCCAGGTTGAAGTCTACGAACCCATTCTTCCAGGGTGGATCGGTGATCATTTGGTCAATCTTATGATACAAGGTGGAAGCGGATCGGAATGAAAACCTCGAAGTACCGTCCGTCCTAGTCTTTTCTGTGTCCATATTTTGCCCGAGGAAGCCATCCTTGAAAAATATATCAATCTGAGCCTTTGGCATACGGGTTTCATATAGAAATCTTGCAAGTTTGAAATCTAGGGCATTTTGGAAGGGTTGAAAGAAAGTCATACGGGGAGTTAACATGTTTCCGTTGGTTATATGTT
>ML121679.1:25668-36448 GCA_003788615.2 Terfezia boudieri ATCC MYA-4762
ACCGTAAGGCACCTAATCCTTGGAGATGGTATCAGTAACTACCGCACTTTGGGAGACTTTTACGCAGGCAATTTCTCTTTCTACGTAAATGTTGAGAAAGAGTTAGACGAGAAAACTAGAACTACGTCCAAAACTCATTTGATTATGAGTTTTTCCAACGGTTTATGCTATGAGGAGTACGGTAAACCTTCGTGGATGTGCTATGGATGATGCAGCTGTTACGGAAGTCAATGTAAGTTGTTACCTTATTGAAGTGATGATAACGAAGGTTTATACTAGGATGTTTTGGTTAAGTTATTAAGTAACTAAGGATACTTTGAATTATCCTTACGGACATAGTTGTTTCGCGGAGTCCGGGACGGTTATGGATAGCTGTTCCAGAAGCATGGAAGAATCCTAAACTACTTCGTTTTACTCTGAAGAATGATAGTTGTGAGTAGTTCGTAGTAGGTTTAGGTCAACTATTAGATAGTTGATTTCTGTTAGATAGAATACGTCTTAATTTCAGTTCTGAGATATCAGAGAGATGATTGGTAGTTAATCAATTATGTTGTCTATCATGTAATTGTTGTTGGTTTTGAGGTCGCAGATTTTTTGCGTTTTCTTCGTGGTTAAGATTACGTTTTCTCAGATGACTTTGACAATTTAGTCGATTCACCACATGAATAACGTTCTTTGTATTATTCTGAGGTAAACTTCCAGTATTAACCTGACTTACATCTGCAGAGTTTTTCCTAGTTCTCCGATTCTTTGTTGTCGGTTGTGTTCTTAGACGTGTATATTGATATCTAGTACGGATACGTTCACAATCAAGAAGGAGAGAGGATCAGACCTTTAAACTAAGACCTCGTTCAAGAGTATACTGTATACTATATCCTGTTAAACTGTGTTAGTTTGGCGTAATACCTTGACATCTTTATCCTCTATTTTCATAGGATAATCGTCTTCCCTAACCGTGTCAAGCAAACTTAACAAACGAAGGATTACCGAGTCAATTAGGTTAACGTGAATTTTTACAGAATATACAGGGTTGAGAAACAGTATTGAACAAAAGTACCTTAAGTCAAGCAAGATTTCCGAAATATACCCTTAGTTCACCTCTAATACCAGTGAACATATGTTTCTTATCTTTAAATCAAGAACAATGCTTCAAGATATTATTAGAAGGTATATAATAACTTCATGGTTTTGGTCAACTTTGACGTATATACCGTGAAGTTTTATGTAAAGTTGTTACCGTATTACGAAGTCCTGTAGGTAGTTTTTAGCTAGGTTGTCAAATGGTACTGCCTATATAATATGGAGGATAAGGAGGAGTTAAACTTACGTGTTGAACATAAGTTCGTTTTAGTTATATGTTTCATGGTTGTTGAGTACCTGGTGTACGTTGTTCTGGAAAGCTTTAATAGGTATCATTAAATTCACCATAACGTAGACAAGGAAGGATTCTTCATAGTATCAGCCCAATCCTCATACTTGGATTGACCAACTAGGGGATCAATATTATCGATTTTGACTGCAGCTTGACGAAAATCTTTAGGGATTTTGAAGGTAATAGGAGGAACTGGTGCTTGTTGTTGTTCAACCAGATTAAGGATATCTGAAGACTGTGATTGAGCCATTGTAGATGCGTTCAAGTGTTGTGGTTGAGGTTGAGCAATCCAGGCTCATAACCTGTTGAAATACAGGTATATGAGAATATACTGTAGACAATAGGCAGCAGAATTCAACCAAGTATCCAATAAAGGAGAAAAGGAAGAACGGGTCTAATAGGCGTATTGAGGACGTTCTGATAGAGCTATAGAGCATAGAATTGAGGAATGTATATGTGAATGAGATTGAAGTATGAGCTGATAATCTTCTCAAGGTAGGGGGAATCCCCTCCTATATATACATGATTCTAGCAGACTATAGAGCCTGTCAGAGCGTACTAAATGCGTATACAATATGATTACAACATACTCAACAAGTTTGAGTTGTTGGCAATAATAAACTATAACAAAAAGTATAACTCAAAAATATAGTTTGACATATGTTGTAAACATGTGTAATAAAGCTAAAATAGAGTTAATAACTTAACTAACAATAACATTAAAGTTATGAAGAACATCTGAAAATACTTAATTTATGTAAGTATTTTAGCACATGATTTGACATGTAGTGGAATGTAATTAGAAATGACTAATATATGTTTATGTGATTTGTGGTATAAGAGAGAGCATTTGTAGAACGCATTTTTTAATATTCTGCACATATCACAGTGCTACATTTTCCTAATAAGACTATTACTAGCTTAGGCAGGGCTTGCAGCAGTGGGCGGGGCGGGTCATGCCACTTTTCTCATTATTTGCTATATCATTGTCTTCAAAAAGTCTATATTATCGGCCTTGGCGATTGGCCTTGGCCACGCATACATTCGCGGCCTCTAGTAGATATGCTCGATTTCTCACATGATCCTCGAAAGCCTGAATCCTTAGAAAATATACATATAAGCCACGAAAGCACGGATATCTGGCATATATATGTATAAGGCGCGAAAGTATGAATTTCTCACATATATATGGATAAGCGCCAAAAGCACAGATTTCTCGCATATATACAGACCCTAGACAAAAGTCTTGGTAAAACGCCAAAACACACCAAAAGTGGCCCTCGTGTAAAAAATGGTAAAAACCGAGCCCGGCAGATTATTACATAAAAAAATTGTAGATTTAAGAGAGAAGCACACGGTCTTTCCTCTGATTTTTACAGCCTGGTTAAACGCCTTGGACAGGCATAGTAGTCTGTAGAACTGAAGCCAATTCCAAAATCGTGGAAATTGTACTAAACTGTATGGGGAATAGCACATTTTCGCAACCTTTCAGTTTGCATGGATTTCAAAAAATCACCAGGGCAGCTGAAGAACTTCTATAGGCCTATAAATTTGGATTTGGAAACTTCATATCAAGCTCAAACTCTATCCAAAAAGCCGTTCGTAAATTCACAAGGTGAGTATAATTATGCAAGTGTCTACGAAGGGCACTTTTAGTATATTTTGGGGGTTTTACCAAGACTTTTGTCTAGGGACTGTATATATAAGGTGCGAATTCTCGCATATATATAGATAAGCCGCAAAAGAACAGATTTCTGGCATATATACATATAAGCCGCGAAAGCATGGATATCTGGCATATATATGTATAAGGCGCGAAAGCATAGATTTCTCGCATATATATGGATAAGCGTCGAAAGCACAGATTTCTCACATATATATATATAAGGCACAAATTCTCGCATATATATGGATAAGCCGCGAAAGCACAGATTTCTCGTATATATATATATAAGCCGCGAAAGCACAGATATCTGGCATATATATGCATAAGGCGTGAAAGCATGGATTTCTCGCATATATATGCATAAGCCACAAAAGCACAGATTTCTCACATATATACATATAAGCTGCGAAAGCATGGATTTCTCGAATATATACATATAAGCTGTGAAAGCATGGATTTCTCGCATATCCCATGGATAAGTAAGACAGGTTCGCATTGCATTGCAGCAAGTAACTAGCAATCAACTAGCCAGAGGTAGTAACAACACCAACAGTTGGAGAGTACTGGCCTCTCATATGGTGATGTGAATAAGGGGTCTGAACGAGACTGTATGAATAGATATGTTATGATCATATTGCCAGTTTTTGTAGATACTAGTACATATCATACTATATGATACAATCATATCATGTCTACAATGCCTCCAAAACGCAAGTGTCCTTCAAATCCTCAGCCTCCGAAGGCTCTAAAGACTCCGAAGGCTCCAAAAACTCTAAAGGCTCGAAAGGAAAAGGCTGCGAAGCCTCCAAAGGAAAAGGCTCTGAAGGCACCTCCAAAACACAAGGCTTTAGTGAATTTGGATATTAATGTGCCAGTACCAGAAGTGTATACCCCAATACTACCAGAAGAATACATACCATTAGAGCGTTATGAGTTTGATACAAAATTACTACTTCTATAGCAGCCAACTTCCCCAATCGAGCGCTTCAGCTATTTTTTTAACTTGAAAATTTGGGAGGTTCTTTGTGATGGTACAAATACATATTATACCTCCAAGCATAGTGGGCCACAAGGATGGCAACTAGTCACTATTAGGGACCTAAAGATATGAGTAGGACTTGTAATCTATATGGGTATTATAGATTGCCCAAGTATTGAAGACTATTGGATGGGAAGAACATGGCAGGCAGCTATGGATGCAATGGGGTTGACCCAATTTCAGGAGATTAAATAATATCTCCACATATCGGTGTTACCAGAGTCGCTAGCAGTACCACTGTCGCTAGCAGTGTCATCAGCAGTGTCGCCAGCAGTGTCACCAGCAGTGTCGCCAGCAGTATCGCCAGTAGTATTGCTAGCAATATCACCAGAACCGCCAGCAGCATCACTGGAACTACTACTAGCAGGACTGCTATTAATACTAATACCCCCAGCATTACCAGCATGGTATGAGAAGGTTGAACTACTAGCATCTATGCTAGCAAATTCATTCCAGTCAGCATACATGCCATCAAGCAGTTGTTCTATTGATGAGATGATAGTATAGTTTACTAGGTGCTCAAAGCACTCATTGAAGATACCAAATAAGCTGATTAATGAGGGTTATAAGATATATGCTATATATGATCATGGCTATACATATGGTTTCGAATTCTACTCTAAAGTTGATGGAGCTTCAGGTACTGTTGGATTTGTCAATACCTATGCTATGCCAATGTCCCCACTAATACTCCCACAAATATCTTCAAGTCTGCTAATACTTCTGCCAATACCCCTGCTGCCTCCGCCAGTACTTCAGCTCCTTCTGCCATCACTTCAGCTGCCTCCCCCAATGCTTCTGCTAGGCTTGCCCTACGAGGGTGTTGTGCCAACTAGACTTGGCTTGCTAATGCTTCTGCCAATGAGACTACTTCCACTAGTATATCCCCCAATGCTTCCGCTAGGCCTACCAATACTTCTGCCAATGAGACTACTTCCGCTAGTGCATCCCCCAATGCTTCTGCTAGGCCTGCCAATGATTCCGCTAGGCTTGCCAATGCTTCCACCAATGATGCCAGTAGTTCTTCCAATTACTCGGGACCTTACTCCAACTTCTATAATATGCTTAAGGCTAGTAAAGGTATTGCCATACCACAAGTGCCAATATAGTATCTTTTTTGACAGTTTCTTTAGCAATACTGCCTTATTTGCAACCCTTCGAGAGTTGGGTATTGGTACTTGTAGTACAATACGCAAAGCTCAGCTTCCAATTGAGCTGTAAGTATATGAGGATAAGAATAGTAAAAAGGTTGAATGGGGTGATTTAGTTGCACTTCCCAAAGATAATGTCTTGTGTGTACAGTGGCAGGATAATGCTAGTGTTTTCATTCTAACTACTATTTATGATCTTAATGATGGTATAGTTACTAATTGAAAAAGACCTAGAAAGAGCAATTCTGCTGTTCGACAAGTGTTTGGTTCTAGTATACGCAAGCACCTTACAATTCCACTTATAGTTAATGATTTCAACAATTATATAGGGGGGGGTGGATATTGCAGATCAGTTGCGATCATACTACTATATACAGCTAGCAAGTCGTCATTCATGACTGCCACTCTTTTACTGGCTATTGGATATGACACTTGTAAACAGCTATATATTGTATCATATGTATTATCCTTCTGTATTGCATAAGGATTTTAGACTTGATGTAGCCAAAGCATTATGGAGTACTATGTCAGTAGCTGCTGCTTCAAGTTCGGACCACCTGTATGGGCTTGTTAGAAACAAGGCTTTTCGGTCATATAAAGCAACAGGTTGTACTTCTCAAACCCATTACATATGTACTTATTGTAGATTTCCTTATTGTTTATCATGTATATAGATATATCTAGATACGGTACGTAAGTACAAATATGTGTGCTACGTATCACTGCTGCCACTACTTATTGCTACTGGCGCTACCTATAGGGTATGTGGGTTGGTTAGCATCTATTAACTAAGGAATAAGGAAGTGAGGTACTTACTTTTTATTACCCGAACAGCCAAGCCAGTATATAAGAAAGATAGAAAAAGAACACAAAAATACAAAAGAGAACAACCCTCCCAGCGCCCTCCTACCCTCCCTCCTACCCTCCCTTCCACCCTCCCTTCCTCCTACCTTCCCTCCTGCCCTCCCTCCTACCCTCTCTCCTGCCCTCTGTCCCTCCCTCCCTCCTATCCTCTCTCCCACCCTCCCACCTACCCTCTCTCCCGCCCTCTCTCCTGCCCGCACTCCCTCCTACCTGCTCTCCTTACCTACGTTCTATGGCTTTACCCAGCCCATTCACCTCTCCGATGACAGAATTCTCCTCCCCCCTACCGAAGAATGGCTAGACCGACTGACTCAAGTGCACTCCCAGATTCATGATACCTAAAGCCCATTAACCGCCAACGTCGCTGCTACCTTCACCTCGAGAAGGCACTCAAGTTTGCTATCCATGACTGGGTACCTGGCTTGACCTCCGGAACTCTGCAGATACGCGCTGGCAATCCCCGTCTCTTTCCCCAACAAGCCCTGGATAGGGCCCTGCAAGGTCCTTGAAGCTCTTGGTTCACATGCCTGCAGTTTCGAAGTTCCCCTGTGCACACGATGGCACAATGTCGTTCACGTCACCCTCTTTAAGCCATTCAGACTATGAGACGAACCACAAGATATGGACGAAGATGAACCTGATGTCTTCTAAGTCGAATCCCTAGTGGACTCACGCTGAAATAGAGGAGTGTCCCATCCCGAGTGCGTTGGGTAGGGTATACCGCGTATGAGGCCACATGGGAAGCCTTTGACAAGTTGGATAACTGTCCCGCAGAGCTCCGGAAGTCTCGTGCAAGGTTCCCCACTAAGCCACGGGATGAAAGAGATGTCTAAGTCAGACTTGTGTTAAGTTGTTCTCCTGGATGAAGACATGGTACCTTTTACCCCTCTACTCGTCGCCTTTTCCCTGTGGTTTTTTGGCGCGAGGTTTGGTTTTTAACGGCCATGGCATGTATGTGTCGTGCACACCGGTCTTGTGGTGCCCTTAAATGGGATACAGGTATTGGTCGGGATGGTCAGTACCTAAGCCACCTGGGTTATCTGAGTCGTTACTAATACTTGTCTTCTCCAGGGTCGGAAGGACTTGTATTCAGCTGAGGACCGCTGCCTGCAAACCGGGGAGTAATGTTATGGCTCTGGTAAGAGACCTGCCCTAGTTAGGGAATCTTCCAATACCTGTTTACGGTTGCGGGCTGATATGGCCTGATCAACCATACAGATGGTAATGTGTCCTGGATTGGACGGGTATTGGTAGGTAAGGAAGTGTGTGACCTCTGAATGCGTTCTCATACATGTATTCTCTTCTATAATATTCGATATGGTTTTATGTTTGTCGTTCATGTATCGTTATTGGTTGTATTAGGTTTTCAGCTCCTGTATATCAGCCTGACTGCAATGCGTTGAAGTTCAGGCTGCCTAATCAATGTATGTCAGCCTGCTGATTCTATTGGGAAGGGACTTCCCATTTAGGCAATAGCAGGCTGCAACGCTCTACTCTGCTTTAGGAAGTGTCTCCAGATCTGATAAACCCTTATCAGATCTGGGCTACACTTCCTAAAGCAGAGTAGGAGCGTTGCAGCCTGGTATTGCCTAACTGGGAAGTCCCTTCCCGATTAGGATCTATGCAGGCTGACATACATTGATTAGGCAGCCTGAACTTCAACGCATTGCAGTCAGGCTGATATACAGGAGCTGAAAACCTAATACAACCAACAACGATACATGAACGATAAACATAAGAACCATATGGAATATTATAGAAGAGAATACATATATGAGAACGCATTCAGAGGTCACACACTTCCTTGCTCCAATACCCGTCCAATCCAGGACACATTACCCGTATCTGTATGGTTGATCAGGCCATATCAGTCCGCAGCCGTAAATAGGTATTGGGATATTCCCTAACTAGGGTAGGTCTCTTACCTGAGCCATAACATTACTCCCCGTTTTGAGGCAGCTGTCCTCAGCTGAATACAAGTCCTTCCGACCCTGGAGAAGACAAGTATTAGTAACGACTCAGATAACCCAGGTGGCTTAGGTACTGACCATCCCGACCAATACCTGTATCCCATTTAAGGGCACCACAAGACCGGTGTGCCTACACATACATGCCATGGCCGTTAAAAACCAAACCTCTCGCCAAAAAACCTACAGGGAAAAGGCGACGAGTAGGAGGGTAAAAGGTACCATGTCTTCATCCATAGAACAACTTAACACAAGTCTGATCCTTTAGACATCTCTTTCATCCCGTGGCTTATTGGGGAACCTTTCTCGATACTTCCTGAGCTCCTCTGGACAGTTATCCAACTTGTCAAAGGTTTCCCATGTGTCCTCATACTCGGTATACCCTACCCAACGCACTCTGTATTTGACTACTCCTCTATTTCTGCGTGAGTCCACTATGGATTCGACTTCGAAGACATCAGGTTCATCTTCGTCCATATCTTGTGGTTCGTCTCGTCGTCTGAATGGCTTAAGGAGGGTGACGTGAACGACATTGTGCCATCGTGTGCCTTGTGGAACTTCGAGCCTGTATGCATGTGAACCAATAGCTTCAATGACCTTGTAGGGCCCTATCCACTTGTTGGTTAAGGAACGGTTATTTCCAGCTCGTATCTGCAAGTTCCAGCGATCAACCAGTACCCAATCATTGATAGCAAACTTGCGTGCCTTCTCGAGGTGAATAGCACTACGTTTGTGGTTAATTTGCTTTAGGGTATCATGAATCTGGTTGTGTACTTGAGTCATTCGGTCTAGCCATTCTTCCGCAGCGGGGGAGGAGAATTCGTAGTCATCGGAGAGGTGAATGGTGCATGGGTCGAAGCCATAGAGACTTCGGTAAGGAGAGTATTTGTGAGTAGAATGGGCGGCAGTGTTATAGGCAAACTCGGCTAAGGGTAGCCATCGTTTCCAGCGGGCTTGCCTATCATAACAGTAGATGCGGAGGTACTGCTTAAGTGTCTAGACTACTCATTCAGCAAGTCTATCGGTTTGAGGGTGGTAGGCAGTTGAGAGGCGGAGGGTGATGTTGAGCTTTTGGTTTAGCTCTTTGAGGAATCGAGAGGCAAACTGGGGACCACGGTCGGAGGTGATATGTTGAGGAAGGCCATAGAGTCTCCATATCTCGCTGATATAGATATCTGCAACATCGGATGCTGTCCAAGTAGTTTTGGCCGGAATATAGTGCTGTACTTTCGTAAACCGGTCCATGACAACTAGTATTGCATTAAAGCCTTCTGACTCTGGTAGCTCACCAACGAAGTCCATTGCTATTTCCTCAAAGGGGCGTTCACCTGTTGGCATCGGTACCAACTTCATTTGCCTGCTGTGCCTATCTGCTTTTGCCTTCTGACACTTAGCACATCCTGCCACATAATTCGCAATATCTTCCTGCCATTTATCCCATATAAAGTTCCTTGACACTAGCTCTTGAGTAGGATGTCTTCCCCAATGTCCTGCCACTTGACTATCATGGTACTACTTCAGCACTTCTAACCGGCACTCTGGAGGAACAACCCATAGTCCATCCTTCTTTTCCCATCCCGCAATATCTATCCCTTCTACCTCAACGTCTTCTGCATCCTCTTCATCCTCTTCCCCTAGTACCATCAGCTGTCCATCTTCGAAAAATCTGGCATCCATACCAGACTTCTCTTCCCCTGAATGTCTAGATAGGCCATCTGGCTTTCCCATCTTCGATCCAGGTCTGTAGTGAATAGTATAGATGAACTCTGACATGCGGAGGTACCAGGTAGCTTGACGGGAGTTAAGCTTCTGCTTCGTATTGAAGTACTGCAACCCTTGATGGTCTGTGTAGACGTTCACCTGAACACCTACTAACCAATCTCGCCATTTCCGGAAGCAATCCACAATTGCAAATAACTCTTTATCATGGATAGGCCAGTTGCATTGTGCTGCGGAGAGGGTTTTTGCGTGGTACTCGACGGGGTCAAGCTGCTTTCCTCCATTGACAATATGGTATTGTGAGAGGATACCAGCAATAGCTTGATTACTAGCATCAGTCTCCATGATTGTCTCGAGTTGTCTGTCAAACTGTGTGAGGATGGGGGCTATAAGGAATAGTTCTCGGAGGTCGTCAAAGGCTTGCTGTTGCCCATGTCCCCAACTAAAAGGAACATCTTTTGTCAAGTCGATTAAGGGGCATGCCTTAGCACTGTAGTTGGCAATAAATCGACGGTAGTAATTAGCAAAGCCTAGGAACGCTTGTACCTCCTTCTTCTTGGTGGGGATAGGCCATTGGGACATGGTTTCGAGCTTGGAGGGATCCATTCGGACTTGTTGACCATTGACGATATGACCAAGGAATAAGGTCTCCAGGACATGGAATTCGGACTTCTTGAGGTTGACTGCCAACCCGTGTTGGATGCATTGCTGGAGAACTCTTTCGACCAGCTGCTGATGTTCTTCTTCAGTCTCTCCTCCAAAGATAAGGATGTCGTCCAAGTACCAGATACATCCTTCCATATCCTTGAAGATCGTATCCATCATTTCTTGAAAGGTGGCAGGTGCATTGGTCAACCCGAATGGCATAACGGTATACTCGAATAGTCCCTTCTTTGTAATCTATTCTGTTTTCCTCCGTTCACCAAGTGCTTTAACCTGGAGTTCTTACCCATATTGGAGTAATCCTAACGTAGTCCTCTACTCACCTTCTGACGCAAATCC
>ML121680.1:9779-25139 GCA_003788615.2 Terfezia boudieri ATCC MYA-4762
CTGTATGATTTATTCAGTTTTGTATGATTTTTGTGGATTTTATGTCAATTAGAGTTACGGATCTGAACGGGACATTGTGCAATTCGTTTGAACATTGTGCGATATGTTTGATGTAGCTAAGTAAGTTTAGGTAGAGCCGAAGGAGGATGACCCACTGGAACAAGAAGCGTTAGGTGGGGACAAGCGCCTATCTTCGCAAAGTCGGAAAGAGGGCCCATACCATCGAAGGCTGTTTATGATGGTTGGAGGACATGGAATATATATAGAAAGAAGGAGGGAAGCTGAGTCTTTTCTCCTCTCCTCTTCAGAATAACCGTCTGCTTCTTAGGACTCGCGAGTTATACCTTTACGTTTTCAGGAAAACCGACAGTCTACATCTTCGTCCATCAATCAAGCTGTTATTTGTCCCCATCCATACCATTCGCTATCTCCACTATGTCTGCCTCTGGTCAAGAGCTCAGCCGACCACTCACTATCGCTGAGGGGGAGCTCCAGGTAAGATTTAAGGAGATTTTAACCAGTGAAAATATGGACAATGCCTAGTTTGAAGGAGCGATCAAGTCTATTATTGGAGGAGCAAATTAATGGAGGTTCCTTAAGGGTATTGCTCGACTAACACGGGAAGCGGGAGAGAGAGTTGGGGCACTGACAGCAGCTTAAATATCCTTGCTCGACCAAGCCACAGACGCAGAGCTAGAAACATGGGGTATTTCCCGTGAGAAGGCTAAAGAGGAGGTTAACATAAATGATTTGGCCAGGTTAGACTCGGTGTATAACCTTGCTCTAAGAAGACGCTGCAGCTATAACCTAGCGACAGAAAAATATTGGGGGTTGGAGTGGATAACTGCCTTTGGAGATCTATACCCACCTTGGCCATTAGTTGAGTTCTCGTATCAATGTTCCCTTGCAGCGCAACAGTTATCTTTTGATCGTGGAATGGACTTAGTCGAAGATATTATTCCACGGTTCAGAGTGGAAATCTCGGCTCGGAAGAGAACACCACGAACGAAGAAAGATGATTGGGTGACGGCGGAGGATATTAGATAGGTGCTAGAAAATGAGGACTTGCCGGAGGTGTTAGAGGTGCAAGCTAGGAGATACCATCCTGGATATATAGCGCTAGTCAAGTCGATTAACGAACGATTGGGGCAGGACAATCTTATCAACACTCTGGAAAATGCGGAAGCTAGAGAGCGGGAGAACCGAAATCGGGAAGCAGCAGAAGCAGCAGCATCATCAGCGCCGGCAGCATCTTCTACAGCCCTAATCACACGCGGTATGCGGACCGCCGGAAAAAGGCCAGCATAAAAAAGAAGAAGAGCACCCCAAACCCGAAAACGATGAAGGAAAGCCTCTCCTGGCGAACAGCTTCCTGCGTACAAGACTATGCGCTTTGAAGAAGCTGCGGAGGAGGATTGTGATCCCGAAGTGCTGAGGTTATTGGGTCACTGGACGCAGGAGGATATTGATACTATGAACTCGGAAATGCTGCAGGACTTGCTGATAGTGGACAAGGCCCGAGATCTCTTGATGCAACCGAACACCCGCGACGACAATGAGGAGGAGGATGAGGTATGGGTACCGCCTACGCGGATCATACGCAGACTAAGAATGCTCATGAGTGGAATAAAAATGAAGGTCGTGCTCGTAAAAAGAGAAATGTCTCCTATCATACGACTACAAGCACCTTCCTTTACCTTCTTCCCCCCGGAGTTTTTTCTTAGTAGCGATTATGATAAGGATGGTGAGGGTGAGGACGAAGAATGAATTCTTTTGTTTTGTTTTAGTGAATTTATTTTAGTTTTTTTTGGGGGTCTTTTTTATTTTTTTTATTTTTTTATTTTTTGTTTTTATATGGGATCTAGTGTATTGATATTTGTTTTTTTTGGGATATGGGTTATTATTTTTTTATATTTGTTTTATGGTGTTTTACGGGTATGTGGGATGTAGTGCGTTTTGGATTTATTTTATTTTTTTTATTTATTTATTTTATTTATTTTATTTTTTATTTTTTTATTTTCCGGATTTCATTGGCTACAGTGTGTGTATTTGAGATTATGATTTTGTTGTTATTTATTCAGTTGATCAAAAGGTAGGAAGGTTGTGTTGACGGGAACGTCAATTTTTGTTAGGGGGGTCGGATGTGAAGGTAGCGAGAAGGTTTTTTTGTTATTATTTTTTAGTGTTTTATTTTTTTAGTGTTTTTCTGGTTCTGCTAGTTTTATTCTTGAGTTATTTTAAATATATGGCGTTGGTTTTAGGAATTTGCTCGTTTTGGACTGACACTCAAACAGCCTTGTTCGAGTGTCAATGAAAAAAGTAGTGATTTGACACTCGAACAGCTTTGTTCGAGTGTCAAATGAGGTAATTGGGCATGCCGGCACTCGAATAAGATTATTTGAGTGTCGGTGGGAGGGATATTGTTCATTTGACAGTCGAACAGCTTTGTTCGAGTGTCAGATACGACAATACGAATGATTTAACAGTCGAACAGCCTTGTTCGAGTGTCAGATACGACAATACGAATAATTTGACAGTCAAACAGCCTTATTCGAGTGTCAGATACGACAATACGAATGATTTGACAGTCGAACAGCCTTGTTCGAGTGTCAGATACGACAATACGAATGATTTGACAGTCGAACAGCCTTGTTCGAGTGTCAGATACGACAATACGAATGATTTGACAGTCGAACAGCCTTGTTCGAGTGTCAGATACGACAATACGAATGATTTGACAGTCGAACAGCCTTGTTCGGGTGTCAGACACGATATACGATATACGGAATTTTTGACAGTCGAACAGCCTTGTTCGAGTGTCAGATACCAGCCGAGGCTTGCTCAGATGTCAAGTACATGAATGATGTGATGAGGACTTTGATAGCCGAGCAGGAAACATGTGGTCTTGAACAGCCGATCGGAGGATATGTGGGTAATGGAAAAGGAAGGCTCTAGAATGTCTCTCGTTATGCTAGCAAAGTTTTAATACATGTGAAAAGGGGAATACGTGTTTTGGGATGAGACTGTCTGGGAAAAAGTTCTTGTTTTGTTAGTATTCATCGTTAGCGAGGATGTTGTTATGACATTAAAAAGTGGGTGAACGCAATCCTTTTGGGGGGGGAGTATGAAGAAAAAGAGAGGATTTAGGGGTTTTTTGTGTGAAATAATGAAGCAAAGATTTTTTTTATCATCCTAAGAAGCCTTGATACAATCTTTTTCTCAATTTCTCCGACCAGTGACTGCCCTCGAGCTCTTGACTCCCCGCTTACACGGTGTATGTTCTTCCGCTAGGAATGAAGTACCCTTGTACCGTGCTACTGCTGGCCCTGTGGTTGCTATTCCAATTCCAGTAACTTGAAACCCGATCCCAGCCCTGACCTGCATGACAACCGACCGCATCCCGGAAGTCCAGATTAGGTACTCGCTTATTTGGGAATCTACTAGAATCTCCTAGTAGATTCATATCGTGAGGAATAGAATATTTTGTTGGAACTCTATGGTTTTCCAGTTCACGCACGAATCTTCTAGTTCATTCTTTCTGCCTTATAACACAGAATTTCTAACAAAAATTATGAGTCTTGAATGATACTGGATTCCTATAAAAGGAACCAGTTTCTCCTGTCTATTTCCTTTCTCTCTTCTTCTTTACGCAACAACTTGTTTACTTCACTGTACCTAGTTGTTCACAATATATCGATCCTCTATCTCTCAAGCATAGCTCAGACTTTCACGTCCCTAAATCTTGACCTTGTTTATATCTACTCATTTGACATTGGTCTCGTCCAAGTCACCCACGACCTCCGAACCTGTACACCTGCTCGATCTTGTCAATCCCGCTCTTCTCCAGTACTTGAACCTTTACTACCTACCGCTTAATCCTAGAATCCCTAACTACTCGCAACGTACCTTACACCCTCATAAGTCCCGCTCTTCGTACTATTGGTAGTTCGGATTAGGGTTCATTACACTTTGTTGCGTACCTTATAGTCTCCACTACGCAAAATGTCTTCCTCTACACAGCAACAACAGTAGGTACCACCATCTGACGATGATCAATAGCGTACCTTAGCATCAATTCTCTGGGACACTCCTCCAGAACCCCCTACGGTCTTCCCTATCCTTTCACCAGGAACCCCAACTTCCTTCTATTCCTGGATCCATGGGGCATTTGGTGCAGGCATATGATTAGGACGAGGAGTTCCTACTAATTTCGATATCCCTGCTACAGGTACTTCTACAACTACGGAATGTTGTTGGCACTATTACAATAGGGGATACGAATATGGAATTATGGCTTCTAGTTTAATTCCAAGCTCTACTTCTACATTAACATCCTCCTGAGCTCCAAAACTCTATGAACCCAAGAACTTTGATGGTACTAGGTCTAAGTTCACAAGATTTATGATTAAACTCTCATTAGTATTCTCATCTGACCCTACACGGTATAATAATGAAGCTGCGAAAATCGCCTATGTAGCATCTTATTTAACAGGGTCTGCAGCTGACTGGTTTGAGCCTCATCTTGATCGAACTATGGGATTGATCGACCTCGATTCATATGAGGAATTCGCAACAGCATTAAAGAATGCATACGATGACCTTGATGCCTGTGCTACTGCAGAACGAAAACTCCTTGCTCTCAAACAGGGAAATAAGGACTGCTGCACTTACCATGCTGAATTCGCGACATATGCTGCTGCCCTCAGTCTAGACCACTGAACCAAAATCTCCTTCTTCACGAATGGAGCAAACCAAGCACTTAGGATTGCACTATCCTATCAAGCTACACCTCCTGAAGACTTCGATGAATTTGTCCAACTTTGCATTAAGTTGGATAATAGGGCTAAAATGTTGAACCAGAACCCTTCTAAGACTACAGGCCCTAGTCACCAAACTCCCGCTTCCACCTCTCAACCTCCTGTTCCTTCTACTTCAGTTGGAACTACTACTGGACCAATGGACCTCTCAGCTTCTCGAAAAAGAGGTCCCCTTACTGATGATATCTGCAAGCATCGTCATGAAAATGGACTTTGTATGTATTGCGGAAATGCGGGTCATTGGGCTACAAACTGCCCCGTTTCTGCCAAAAACAAAAAACTAGCTACTGCTAGTACTGCTCCACCCCCTCTCAATACTACTACTACTCTCGGACCTCAGACCCTCTTCGAGGTTCCAAAAAACTAGAGCACTCTTTGAATAACAGTGGCAGTTCAAAGAGCGCCAGGATGCATCCTGGTGCTATCTCTCATGATCTTATTTCTTTTGTTGGTTCTAACTCATTTTCTGCTTTAGAGGAAATTCATCTCGAAGGAACTGGATATGTTTTACCTGTAGTTTCTCGTAAGTCTCGTCAACGACTTGCTTGTTGACGTCGTCTTGCTTCTGCTTTAGTTATCTCTGCACTTTCTGTTATTCCTGATTTGGGGTCTGATGATGCACTTATTTTACCATGCCTTGTCAATGAAAACCTTTCTGGAACCTGCATGGTAGACTCGGGGGCTAGCTCCCAGTTTATCGATCTTGATTATGCCTTGAACCTGAACTTGCCTCTTGACTTGAAACCTAAGCCTAAGGACCTTGTACTCGCAGATGGAAAACGTTCTCTTGTGGGACAAATAACCCATACGTGTACCTTGAAGCTAACTATAGACCAACATATGGAAGAACTTACCTTCCATGTAACTAAGCTAGCTGGTTGGAATATGATTGTTGGGAAATCATGGCTCAAACGTCATAACCCAACGATTAACTAGACTCACAATACCATTGCCTTTGCCTCTGGATATTGTCATGCACACTGTCTCCCCGTATGAAAATCAGAAAAGACAACAGAAACCTCCGAAAAACTCTGAATCTCGATCATCTTACGAGCTGCCTTCCGAATAGCTATTAAGGATCCTGAAGCCAAATTATGTATTGCAGCCATCTATGCCTCCCCGGAAGACGATGACGATAATAGCGAGTCTGCTGCCAAGCTTATACCTCCTGAATATCATGAATACCTATCCCTTTTCTCTGAAAAAGAAGCCCGAATCTTACCCTTTTACCCTTATGTTGACCACGCAATTCCCTTACAAGATGGGGTTAAACCTCCATTTGGTCGAATGTACTCTATGTCCAATGCTGAACTAAAAGAAGTTAGGAAATGGATCGATGAGAATCTGTCCAAATCCTTTATTCGAGCAAGCTCCTCATCAGCTGCCTCCGCAATCCTTTTTGTAAAAAAAAAGGATGGTTCCCTCCGCCTCTGTGTCGACTACCGTGCCTTGAATGATATTATGATCAAAGATCGTAACCCTCTACCTAGAATCGAAGAAACTCTGAACCAAATTCGAGGTTGTAAATATTTTACTCGACTTGATCTCTGTGGTTGCTTTAATCAAATTTGAGTCAAGGAAGGTGATGAGTGGAAAACAGCCTTCAGAACTCATTACGGATTATTTGAATTCCTTGTCATGCCTTTCGGGTTAACTAATGCACCTGCAACCACCCAAAGGTTTATGAACGACACGCTACGAGAATACCTTGATATGTTTTGTGTATGCTATATAGATGATATTTTGATCTACTCGAAAACTTGGAAAGAATACAAAGAACAAGTTCGAAAAGTCCTACAAAAGCTGAAAGAGGCGGGGCTATTCATTAAACCCGAAAAATGCGAATTCTCCGTTAATAAGACTACGTTTCTTGGTTTTATCATCTCTGAACATGGCCTCGAAATGGACCCTGAAAAGGTTAACGCAGTCCTTAACTGGGAAATCCCAAAATCCCTTAGGGACATACAATGCTTCCTTGGATTCACCAACTTTTATCGACAGTTCATTAATAAGTATTCTTACTTATGTCAACTCCTCTTCAACCTACTCCGGAAAGATATACCTTTTCTCTGGGATTCATCATATGAGGAAGTCTTTGAACTCCTCAAACAAGCCTTTACTTCCGCCCCTATACTCCAACACTTCAATCCGGACCTCGAAACTATGATCGAGACTGATGCTTCAGACTATGTTACTTTGGGTATTCTCTCCCAAAAACATTTAGAAAATGGGAAACTCATTCTTCATCCAGTTGCATTTATCTCCGAAAAGATGTCACCAGCTGAATGTAACTATGGAATCGGTGACAAGGAACTTCTCGCCATTATTTTAGCTCTTGAAAAATGGCATATATATCTGCACCAACTCCCACGACCTTTCACAATAATTACGGACCACCATAACCTCCAGACCTTCACGACTAAGGCACTCCTCTCTCGCCGACAAGCTAGATGGGCTCAAGAATTAGCCCAATATGACTTTAAGATTATTTTTCGACCGGGAAACCAGAATACTAAGGCTAATGCATTGACTAGACGATCTGGAGATCTTCCTGAAGAAGAGGATGAACGTGGCCGTCCTATGCAAGCTTTAATACCCCCAGAAAAACTTTCCCTTTCTGCCGCTTCTATTATCAATAATGAGGATATTCAAGTTGCCTTGAAAACTGATAAACTTGCTCTCGAAATAATTCATGCTCTCGAAACTAATATCAAGAAACATGCATTAGTCCCCTTATCAGAATGTAAAATTTCTGATGGACTTATCTTGGTTAATGACCTCATTTATGTTCCCAACTCCCCCAAAATTCACCTCCGCATCCTTCGAAACTGCCATGATCACCCTGCTGCAGGACACCCGGGTCGAGCAGCTACATACGAACTTATATCACGAGATTATTGGTGGCCAAAAATGCGCCAAACTATTGCACAATACCTCCGAAATTGTGACACATGTACCAAAATTAAACCCGCTCGCCATGCCCCTTATGGTCTTCTAAAACCCCTTTAAGTACCATTTAAAAAATGGTCATCTGTTTCTCTCGACCTTGTTACAGGGCTCCCTACCTCTAATGGATTTGATGCTTTACTCATAGTAGTTGACCGACTCTCAAAAATGGCTTACTATATCCCAACAACAATAGATGTCAACTCCAAGCAAATTGCAAAGCTTTTCTTTGACAATATATTCCCTCTCCATGGAATTCCTGATTCTATTGTCTCCGACCGAGGTACCCAATTCGTCTCTGAATTCACCCGCTCCCTCATGTCTCTAGTAGGAATTCAACAGAAAGTTTCTACTGCCTTCCACCCCCAAACAGATGGCCAAACCGAAAGGATCAATACAATTGTAGAATAATATTTACGTGCCTACTACAATTACCAACAAGATAACTGGTCTGAACTAATCATGATAGCAGAATTCTTATATAATAATACCCTGTCTGCTACCTTGGGAATTACACCATTCCAAGCTAGGTATGGAGAAAATCCTCGCTACCAGATTAATCCAAACCCTGCAAAGAAACTTCCAGCACCTTCTGTCATCAAGGATTATGCCGATCGCCTCTCAGAACTCGATGCCCATCTTAGATCTGAAATGATTTGGGCCCAAGCAACTTATTCTGGCCAAGTTAATAAATCTCGAATTCCCCCTCCTAAGCTAGAAATCGGCAATGAAGTATGGCTACTACGCCGACATATCAAGACAACTCGCCCCTCTACTAAGCTAGATTTTAAAAAGCTTGGTAAATTTCGAATCATCCAGAAGATCTCCTCCCATGCTTATAAGCTCGACCTTCCCCCTTCCATGAAAATTCATCCCGTCTTCTATATCTCTCTCCTCGAACCTGCATCAACCGACCCCTTACCAGGGCAAATTCAATCTCCACCTCCTCCGATTATTATTGAAGACGAACCTGAGTGGGAAATTGACGAGATTGTTGATTCCTATTTTTGTGGACGTACACTTGAATACCTTGCTCGTTGGATAGGATATGATGAGCTTACTTGGGAACCTGCTGACCTGTTTTTGAATGCACCTAGCGCTGTGAAAAAATTCCACGCTTCGTACCCATCTAAACCTCGACCCCGCACTCTACCAAAATGAGTGGACTTGGAACTCGTTATAATCCCTTTATCATTCCTGATGATGAAGAACTCGACCACGACTCGCAGGAGCTCGTCCTCAGAGGAGGGCCTACTGTTATGAACCAACCCTTACCCTTGTCTCAAGAACCTCCAGCCCCTGTTTTGTATTGGCAACCCACACACTTGCCGACTCATATATACTTGCGGCTCAACATGATCCTGACTCAGCACGAGTTTACCATGCTACTGCTAGCCCTGTGGTTGCTATTCCAATTCCAGTAACTCGAAACCCGATTCCAGCCCTGACCTGCATGACAACCGACCACATCCCGGAAGTCCAGATTAGGTACTCACTTATTTGGGAATCTACTAGAATCTCCTAGTAGATTCATATCGTGAGGAATAGAATATTTTGTCGGAACTCTATGGTTTTCTAGTTCACGAATGAATCTTCTAGTTCATTCTTTCTGCCTTATAACCCAGAATTTCTAACGAAAATTATGAGTCTTGAATGATACTGGATTCCTATAAAAGGAACCAGTTTCTCCTGTCTATTTCCTTTCTCTCTTCTTCTTCACGCAACAACTTGTTTACTCCACTGTACCTAGTTGTTCACAATATATCGATCCTCTATCTCTCGAGTGTAGCTCAGACTTTCACGTCCCTAAATCTTGACCTTGTTTATGCCTACTCGTTTGACCTTGGTCTCGTCCAAGTCACCCACAACCTCCGAACCTATACACCTGCTCGATCTTGTCAATCCCGCTCTTCTCCAGTACTTGAACCTTTACTACCTCCCGCTTAATCCTAGGATCCCTAACTACTCGCAACGTACCTTACACCCTTACAAGTCCTACCCTTCGTACTATTAGTAGTTCGGATTAGGGTTCATTACAAAAAGCCCTTTAGAAAACCCACAACAACTCTGTACTAGAGCCAGATCGAATCTCCTACCATCTATTGAAGTTAATCAGGGATAGTCACCTCAGCCAGCGGATCTTCAATGATATTGCTAGAATGCTGGAAGGTATACCAATCCCTCCATCATAGAGAGATATATCCTGCGTCATGAGTCCAAAGCTTAACCAAGACTATAATCTCATAAAAGGCTAGAGGCCAATCGTTCCCTCCAACTGTATAGGGAAATTAGTAGAGAAAGTAGTAGTGGACTGGCTCCAGGGATACACTCCCCTCTTCCACCCCCTCCAATATGGCTTCTGCAAACACAGGTCAGCCATAGACAGTATGATACTAACCATGACCAAGACAGAGGAAGTACTTTCTACTGGAAGCTATGTCACACTCCTAGGAAAAGATATCGTATTAGCTTTTAATAATGTTAGATAGAAAGGGGTCATAGAAGCCCTAAGCTCATATACCGCGGTCCCAAGAAATATCACGAACTTCATATACTTCTTTCTTTTACCTAGATCCTGTGATATCATCTGGGACAACTCTATTAGAGGGACGGGCCCTTTAGATGAGGGTACTCCACAGGGCAGTCCACTAAACCTGGTGATATTTCTAATCTTCATGTGTAGGACTTTAACATATACTACGACACACTATGCGATGAAATATGGATCCCAAGGCCTTATGCACTTCAAGTCAATAGGGTCCTCCCCTCTCCTCAGATATTCCTCTTCAGTTATACGGATAATGTTAACCTTCTAGTCATCACTTCGTCTACTTACATGATATCAGAACACAATACAGTAGTTAACAAAGTCGATAAGTGCCTCATCAGAGCTGTGGAGAAGGACCGCCTGGAATAGAATGCCTCCAAAAATACCAAGCTGGATTTTGAAGACTGCTATACCATATATATCAAGATCTTTGGGATCTTTGTAGACAACAAACTCCAGTTTTAGACACATATCTTAGCCAGGACCGCAAATCCAAAGCAGCGATAGACGTCCTTTTATGCCTAGGGAACAGCAATATAGGCATGTCACCTCGAGCCCTAAAAGCAATATATACAGGCCTTGTTCATCCCATCTTCTTATGGGGAGTGGAGATTTGGGGAGACAACAGTAATATCTCCAGAATGGAGCTCTTCGAATACAAGGCACTATATAAAATCTATGGGGCTTACTATGGGAGTTCGAAGGCCAAGCTCTATCTCATTGCCAATATTGAACCTCTAGAAAGCAAGCTGGTGGATCTTCGTACCTGCTGGGTAGTACAAGCGGTTCGGATAGGAAACCCACAGATCAAGGAAATAGTGATGAGTGTGAACAACATTATCAGCAGGGCCTTCCATTCATCAGCAAGAAAAAATTGGCGTCCGGACGCCAGACCTAAATCTAGTGCGTTCTATGCGTCCTGTGCGTCCGGACGCCCCCTGCACTCACAACATAATCCAGACACTCCTAGCGCACCCCGGAGGGCGCAAAAGCATCCCGACGCCATTAGGGTCCACACTGACGTCGGACGATCCAGCCTGCTATAGAGGGCGCAAAAGCATCCTGACGCCCTATTAGGTTGTAACCCAATCCTGACGCCACCAGACGCCATTGCTTTATATCTTCGGTCTTGGCAATCGGCCTTTGCCACATATGCATTCATACATTCGCACCTTATATATATATATGCGAGAAATCCATATATATTCCAGAAATCCATATATATTCGAGAAATCCATGCTTTCGCACCTTATACATATCTATGCGAGAAATCCATGCTTTCGCGCCTTATATATATATGTTCAAGAAATCCATGCTTTCGCGCCTTACATATGTTCAAGAAATCTATGAATTCCTAGCTTGTACATATATATTCGAGAAATCCATGCTTTCGTGCCTTATATGCGAGAAATCCATACTTTCGTGCCAGAATTCGAGAAATCCATGCTTTCACGGCTTTTATGTATATTTTCCAGGGCTTCAGGCTTTCGAGGGTCTGTGAGATTCAAGAAATCTATACTTTCGTGCCAGAATTCGTGAAATCCATGCTTTCGCGGCTTATATGTATATTTTCCAGGGCTTCAGGCTTTCGAGGGTCATGTGAGATTCAAGAATATTTAGAGGCCGCGAATGCATGAATTCATGCGTGGCCAAGGCCAATCGCCAAGGCCGACGATATAGACTTTCCGAAGACAATGAGATAGCAGATAACGTGAAAAGTGGCATGACCAGCCTCGCCCACTAGTCTCGTGCTCCGCCCACTGCTGCAAGCACTGCCTAGGCTGGTAATAGTCTTATTGGGAAATCGTAGCACTGCGATATGTGTGGAACTCATGCATTCGCAGCGTATATATCGTTGGCTTTTATGTGCAGCGGTGAGTGAATATGAATGTATATGTGAATCAAATAGTGTGTATTGGATGACTTGGATGAATTGATCGATATCTTCTTAAATACAGCGCCCAAGGCCGATATATATACATGAAGAGCAAAGTACGTACGTATGCTTCGTATGTAATATGAGCGATATGGCTACATGAGTGGAGACATTGAATGAGCGATATGGTAATATGAGTGGAGACATGAGTGGAGACACCAAAGTGGATATGAGTGGAGACCTCGAAGTCACCGAGTATTTCCTACAGCCTACCTTACTCGGTGATTATTTCGTCCATCCATTGTTCCTTCCAAGCATTTATCATATACATTGGTAGGATTTTCGTAAGGATGTCAGCCGGGTTTTCTTTTCCAGGAATGGTTTTGATGACCAATTTTTCCTTTTTTACCTGTTGCCGTATGTAATGAAACCTATGTTCGATGTGTCTAGTTCTTCGCAGGCAATGTGAGGTGTAGGATAGGTGGTATGCGCCTTCGCTATCCGTTTTCAGAGTCGGTATTAGTGGGATGTTTATCTCAGCTAGGAATTGTTGTGCCCAGGCAGCGTCTTTGGCACCTTCGCAATCTGCGATGTATTCGGCTTCCGTAATAGACAATGCTACTATATCCTGTCGTCGACTATACCACCCTATTGGCTGATCCCCTAGCGTCATTAAGACTCCAGTTTGGGATTTACACTCCTCTCCCCCAAAGGATGCGTCCGCATATATGGTTAACTCGAGGTTGGGACTGTGCTTTAGTGTAAGACCAGTTTCTTTGGTAGTCCATAAGTATTGTAGTATTTGTTTTGCAGCTTGAAAGTTTGCTGTTGATGGTTTTGCTGTTCTTCTGCCTAGCAGATTAACAAATATGGATATTTCAGGTCTGGTCATTCTGGCTATGAATAGTAATCCTCCTACCAGAGCTTGATATGGTTTCGGGTTCTCCATTTTTTCTGCCTCTTCTGTGAACATAGCTAGGTTTAGTGGTAGCGATTTCTTAGGTTGGGGTGTGTTTTGTAGGTGTGCTTTTATCATGGATTCTATTAGGGCTTTTTATCTCATTACGATCTGTGTCCCATCATTATTCCACTGAAGCTCTATGCCTAGTAGTTTTTCTGGCTTTCCTCTTTTTTCTAGTTCGATATGTTCTTCAGCTTTGCGCTCAACTTCATTGAGCAATTCTTCATTAGGTGCTATGCTTAGAAGATCATCAACATGGGTCCCTATTATAACCGATCCTTCCTTATTAACATAGGTCCCTTCGTCGCCGATGCATTGGTTGAGACCTGCCAAAGCAAGGATTTTTTCCAAGGTTTTGAACCACTCATATCCGGCCTGTTTTAGACCGTATAAAGCTTTATTTAGCTTCCAATATTCAACTTCACCATTTTCGTTGATGTCTGATATGTATACATCATGGTGTAGCAATGCTTGTAGGTATGCAGCTACAACATCCCATTGACGGATAGCCCATTTTCTGTGTAGGGCAATTACTAGCAGGATTTTGAGAGTTTCTGGTCTCATCATTTGTGCGTATATTTTGTCGGAGTCATAACTCACTCCGTCTTCCTGCATGAATCCTCTCCCAACCTTCCGGGCTTTGTATTTTTGAATACTTCCATCGGCTTTTCTCTTGATTGCATACACCCACTTGGTATCTACAATCTTGGCCTGTTGGGGGATCTCTTCTTTCTGGATTTTCGTGTATACTCTATATCGTTGTAGCTGTTCTCTTTCTTTTGATCGAGCTTTTGCCCATTCTGCCGCTTCTGGGCACTGCCGAGTTTGAGCATCAGTTGGATGATCTGGGTTATCACCAGATATTGCGGCTATATTTATTACGGTGGATACTTTTCTTATAGGTTTTCGTTTTCTCTTGGATTTGCATTCTCCTACTTCTTCAATCCAATCTATAGCCTTTTTTCTCGGTCTTTTTGCTAGTTTGTTCTGCATCTCGTCGCCCTCATTGGGCTTGTTTGTTTCAGTAGGCTGACTCCGACCTACCTCGGGCTCGTTTTCGCCCATGCCCACCTCAGTGGGTTTGCTCTCGCCTACCTCAGGTTCGCCAAAGAGCGAGCGCTCGTTTTCGCCCATACCCACCTCAGTAGGTTCGCTCTCGCCTACCTCAGGTTCGCCAGTGGGCTCGCGCTCGTTTTCGCCCATACCTACCTCAGTGGGTTCGCTCTCGCCTACCTCAGGTTCGCCAGTGGGCTCGCTCTCGCTAGTAGGCTCGCTCTCGCCCACCTCAGGCCTTCCCTCTTCAGTAGGCTTGCTGGTTTTCTTAGCTGGGGTAGGGTTCTTAGTCGTGCTCTCGCCCACCTCAGGCCTTCCCTCTTCAGTAGGCTTGCTGGTTTTCTTAGCTGGGGTAGGGTTCTTAGTTATCCCAATCTTTCCAGATTTTTCCATAACATGGTAAACCCCAAACGTAGATGTGTATCCCATCATTCGAGCTTCAAAACCTCTTGGGGCTAACTTATCTGATGCATTAATATTGTAGTTAAAACAGATGACATGTTCTCCAAAGATTCTGAGGTTCGTGCATTCTTGGATTGCGTCTCTTTTGAGGAATAATTCTATAGGAGTTTTCCCATTTAGTGATTTATAGGGAATTCGATTCTTGGTATATGTTGCCCATTGGGCAGCTATGTCCCATAAGCCCTTTGATATTCCAGCTGCTATCAGTGCTGTTCGAGTCATGGTTATTATTGTACGATTAGCTCTTTCTGCTATTGCGTTCGTTTCGCTATGTCGTGGAACAGTCTCTGTCTGGATAATTCCTTGCTCTTTGAGCTTTAGGCTTAACTCCTGATTATGAAATTCGCCTCCCCAGTCAGCCTGTATTTCGGTTACTGAACATTCGTTATTTACTGCCTTTTGCAGTATGTAGATAATATCTAGTAAGGCCTTCCCTGCTTCGCTTTTCTTTCTTAATAGCTTGGTCATTAAGTATCGAGAGAAATCATCTGTAACTGTAAGGAGGTATCTGAATTGGTTGCCCATGGTGCTAGGATTAATTGGCCCTATGAGGTCTGTATGTATAGAATGGTCTTATGGCTGTTAATGATCCTAGTGGTAGCCTCGGTGGCTGCACAGTTCGTACGAATGAGTCGTTTTGGTGCTTTGGCCGACGGGCGCGTTTGGTTCCTTATGCATGCAGGTCTCGAAATCTCGC
>ML121680.1:26615-51575 GCA_003788615.2 Terfezia boudieri ATCC MYA-4762
CCAAGGCCGCGATATATATACATGAAGAGCAAAGTACGTACGTATGCTTCGTATGTAATATGAGCGATATGGCTACATGAGTGGAGACATTGAATGAGCGATATGGTAACATGAGTGGAGACATGAGTGGAGACACCAAAGTGGATATGAGTGGAGACCTCGAAGTCACTGAGTATTTCCTACATATATATTGTAGGAATCCATGCATTCGCGGCTTATATATATTGTAGGAATTCATGCATGCGCGGCCACTAGATATGCATGGGTTCCTATAATATATATATAAGGCGCGGATATATGAGTCCCTACAATATATATATAAGGCGCGAATGCATGAGTTCCTACAACATATATATAAGCCGCGAATACATGAGTTCCTACAACATATATATAAGCCGCGAATACATGAGTTCCTACAATATATATATAAGCCGCGAATGCATGAGTTCCTACAATATATATAAGTCGCGCATGCATGAGTTCCGCACATATCGCAGTGCTACGATTTTCCAATAAGACTATTACCAGCCTAGGCAGCGCTTGCAGCAGTGGGCGGAGCACGAGACTAGTGGGCGAGGCTGGTCATGCCACTTTTCTCGTTATCTGCTATATCATTGTCTTCGGAAAGTCTATATCGTCGGCCTTGGCGATTGGCCTTGGCAACTATGGTTTTCCTGTATATATACTTCGCTGCCCCGCACCTTTTCCCTTTGACTTGTATGACTTCCCAGGTATATTCTAGCATGTATTAGAACGAGTATTAGAGCGAGTATTGGAGCGAGTATTAGAGCGAGTATTAGAGCGAGTATTACTAATGAGCGAGTATTAGAGCGAGTATTAGAGCGAGTATTTAGTAAGTATTAGAGCAAGTATTAGAGCGAGTATTAGAGCGGGTATTAGAGCGAGTATTAGAGCGAGTATTAGAGCGAGTATTAGAGCGAGTATTGGAGCGAGTATTGGAGCAGGTATTGGAGCGAGTTTTGGAGCGAAGCAGTATTAGCGCATGCATATTCCACATATATATCTCTTTCTCAATACTTCTATGTATATAATTTCCGAATACAACTCCACTATGCGTATATTCAGGGTGCAATCGCGCATATTATATATTCAGAGGCGGCTATTCTAAGGCGGCTATTCAGAGTGTATTCTACTAGGCAACGCATGTACAGATTACAGAGACATCAGGGGCGTGGATTTATACACTCAAGGCGTCAGGACAAAGCTCGCATTAGCATTGAATCCCAGGGGCGGGCGCAAATTAGCGTTGCATCCTAGGCGTGGACAAGATTACTGTTGCGTCCCAGGCGTGGGCCACATTACCGTTGCGTCCCAGGCGTCGGCGATATTAACCGTTGCGTCCAGGCGTGGCCGACATTAGCGTTGCGTCCCAGGGGTGCGCGCATGAGCAATGGCGTCCTTGAGAAGGACTCCCGGGAGTCCTTCTCAGGGACGCTAATCTGCGTCCTGTGCGTTACGTGCGTCAGACGCATGGGACGCAAATATTTTTCTTGCTGATGTTTAGCTAGAACTTTCGAATTCGCTAACCTTAGTTTCAGAGATTGTGAGTACTCCAACCTAAGCAGTCTCATGCTCAATATCCTATATGAACCATCTGACCCTTACTCAAATGCCAAAGGCATCTGGGCAGCCAAAATAGGGAGCCTACTAGACGAGAGCTGGCGGGTCTGCTACATGGACAGCATAGGGAGACTAGGCCATGTGGCATTAGTATTAATATCAGAGGACAGGAGGGGCAACCTTTCAATAAGTGCTCAATCATACCTAGAAGAGATAGAAACAGTCATGGACAGAGAAAGGGAGGCAATTGCCCTAGTATTCAAGACACATAGAGATACACCAATGGTTACTATCCTCTCTGACTTATCCTTAGCAATTTCCTCGGCCATCGAGATCTCTCAGGGCTCCAAACCACCCAGGAGTGGGATTGAAGTTGAAATAGGGAATTTCCTAGCAGAGCGCCACCATAACTACTATGATACATACATATCATGGGTCTGATCCCATATTAGTATTAAAAGCAATGAGGTGGCTGATGAGTTGGCTACTCTCACATCCACTCGAGGGGAGTTTACCGGGGAGGAGCCTATGATGATGGAAGGAGGTCTAAGGTAGGCTTCCAAAGCCTTCCACAATAAATACAGAATGGCCCCCAGCTTTAGTGTAAGGTGGTGCGAGTGGAGCCACCATGCACTATCTGTATACACATGGCTCCAGACCAACAAGGGTTCCCAGAGGTACTGGCTCCACCGCATTGGCAAGACAGATACCAGCTTGTGCCAGTGCGGATATCATATAGAGGATGGGTACCATATCCTTTTCGACTACCTATTGTATGACCACCAATGACACCATTTAGGGAAGATAGAGAGATGGGAGGATATAGACCACCCTATATGGGTAAAGGAGGAGGGCGAGAAGGACAAGTGGGAGGTAGTGGAGGCCTTCTTTAGCTTTATATACACAAGGCTCTACGGAAGGGGTGTGTAAGGGGATATAGGAGTTAGGGGAGGTGGAGGAGGAGAAGGAGTAGGAGGAGTTTTAAGGATAGCAATCGCAGGCCTCAGTCAGGCCTCTCGGGGTCATCTGGCATGCAGCTGGTTAGTGACAGCATGGGGGCCTGCATATTACAATTTTCATTACATAGTCACTATCACATGTTTGTATTCACGCAATGTTTGTATCTGATTTACACAGTTTTGTTTTATGCAGTCATACAGTTTTGATTGACACATTTTGTTTTTACACAATGTTTTTATTTAGTCTTCTTCTTTTTCGTAAGCCTCGGTCAGGCCTCTCGGGGTCATCTGGCATTCAGTTGATTAGTGATAGCATAGGGATCTACGTAAATATTTTCTTTTAGACAATATCTGTATTTAGTCTTCTGCTTTCTGCGTGCAGTGGACATGGCAGATTAACTTGCCTTGTCCTGAATCTACCCAGGTTTCTGGGTGGCTCCTCATAGTCCCCTCACTGGGATTGAATAGGAGTAATAAGTATTTAAAAAAAAAAAAAAAAAAAATGTAGTTCATAGACCCTTGTCAATACCCCTATCACTAGCGCGTAGGGCTGGGCCACATCCCGGTGGTGGTCCTAATCCTGGTGATGTTCTGACCTATACGCCAATCTGTCAGATTGGCCAATATATGGATCCATTGGCCAATTTACCAGTCCATTGGCCAATCTGGCGCATTGGCAGTTGGATCATCCCATACACCAAGCGCACTAAACCACGCTCCATTCACCAATCACGCTAACAAGTTTAATGTATGTTGCATTATCACCATCCATATTGCATACAAAAAAAATAACTGCACTTACAAATAGTAAACAAACCTAAAATAAAACCCAGTTGAAATTATCACTACACCCAGCAAACAAAGCAAAATATTAACCCAAAAATAAAAAGAAACCCGATAAAAAAGAAGAATGCGACAAGCAAAGATTAAAATAATAAAATTAAATCCCAAAATATTATGTGACAAGAAAAAAATTAAAGAAATTAGGTACAAACCAAAATATTAACCCCAAAAATAAAAAGAAATCCGATAAAAAAGAAGAATGCGACAAGCAAAAATTAAAATAATAAAATTAAAACCCAAAATATTATGCAACGAGAAAAAAATTAAAGAAATTAGGCAGGCCTCCACAGGACAATAGTATCCGACGACATATTATCCATGCTAGAGTCCTCCGAGGTATCCAAATGTGAAGAACGAAGTCTACGAGATGAACTTGGTGAAGATATAGCTGATGAAAGAGAACTCGAAGTATGTAGTATTAATGGCTGGATATTGCGTGCCTCCAAAGCAGCTAGATTAAGACATGCTTCAGCCTGATCATTGCTCTTGTGCTTATGGCAATAATTAGTACACTTAACACCAGACTTGAAGCATTTGCAATGTCTAGTCTGGCAAGTTGATGTATACAGGCAAGCACAAGACAGAAGAACTTCTGTTTTTTGAGACTCTAAAATAGCTACTCGGTAGAGAGTAATAACTGATGAGTTATTTCCGAGATCTAGAGTTAACGCTAGAGGGATATAAGTAAAAGAATTAACATACTGGGAATATTCAGAACTTACTAAAAAGAGAAGGAACTTTATTGAGATTACATGTTGGAAACAACTAATCCAAGATACCATGTTGTGTTTGCAACTAATAGCGTCCACGATGTAGCTGAGCAAGAAGATGAGCATATAGATGAGAATAATCTAAGGTGCCTTGGTCCTCCTTAGGAATCCTTAGTGATACAACTGTATTTGGAGCAAAGTCTTTAATAACAAATCGCTTGCTATATCGACTTGCCATTTTATCTCAAGTTTTTTGTGCAACTGAGAGTATGCATTCCTCTGCTTCTGTTAATTCAATTGACGTTGACAGAGGTGATGTTAGCAGGGGCAAGGTTGGTGGTAGCAAGGTCGGCGGAGGCAAGGTCGGCGGAGGCAAGGTCGGTGGAGGCAAGGTCAGTGGAGGTAAGGTCGGTGGAGGCAAGGTTGGTGGAGGCAAGGTCGGTGGAGGCAAGGTTGGTGGAGGCAAGGTCGGTGGAGGTAAGGTTAATGGAGGCAAGGTTGGTGGAGGGAAGGTTGACGGAGGTAAGGTCAGTGGAGGCAAGGTCGGTGGAGGTAAGGTCGGTTGAGGCAAGGTCGGCGGAGGCAAGGTTGGCGGAGGCAAGGTCGGTAGGGGCAAGATTGGCGGAGGTAACATTGGCAGGGGTAGGATAGGCTGGGGTGATATAGCTGGGGGCCCAATAGCTGGAAGTGGATACTATGAATATCAGTAAAATTATTATTAATATGCGGTATATTGGATTCGAGCTTACCAGAACATGCTTTCTGCTACTTGCTAGATTAGTAGCCTAAGCTCCAGCCTCAACCTCAACCTCAATCTCATCCTCAATATTATCAATCCCCAAATTGGTACGCACCACGACTCGCTCTTCCCATCGGGGCTTCCGACCTAAGAAGATCTCGAATAGCATCTTACCCCCTAAAGATATGTGAGATTGCCTATTCATACCTAGAGCAATATCTGGTAGTGCGTTACTCTAGCCCTGCCCAATATGGTCCTCTAGCCAATAATGTATCTTTGCCTTCATTACTCCATTTGCTTGCTCCACTAGGCCCTGAGTCTGCAGGTGCCTTGGCCTACCATTAATGATTTTAACACCATATTGCTCCAATAGTATGAAAAGAACGCCTTTAAACTCTGTACCATTATCACATTATAGAATTCTAGGAATCCCAAAATCCCCTAGCCATCTGGTAATACACATAGTAACACTTACTGATGTTTTATTGGGTAGAGGGTAGATCCAGGAATTCTTGCTAAAGTGATCCTTAATATGTAAGATCCAATGGTTTCCATTATCTGGTGAAGCTCGCATATCCACTAGGTCAATTTGAATCCACTCTAGAGTATAGTTAGATTGAATTAGTTCTAGTGGAGCTCGTGTATTAGATGGCCGAGTTCGAATACATGTGCTACAATGGTGTAATGACCAAATAACCTCTTGGCGTGATATACCATAGTAGCATTCCTTGACTAGGTCAAATGTTTTTTTGTAACCTGCATGCTGGCAACGTTGATGGCACTCTAACACTGTATCATATACCTGATCTAATATAATCACTTGCCTGGCAATCAATTAGTACTAATATCACCGTATATCAAGGAAAGAATTTACCGCGATTGATAGGTTGCTTCTGCCTTCCGAAAAAGCATCCCATTTATAAGCTCAAAGTGGGCAAGGGCATCATGCTTCCAATTTGACCACTATTGCTTTGCCTCCTTATCCTGAGTTGAACACAACTTTTTATCCGGTAAGGATGAGAAAGTAAAGTACTCGTCATAACACTCAATTACAAACCGGGTGCGATTCTGGTTGGACTGCGCCCATGTAAGGAACGCAGTCTGGATTTCATTGGGAATAGCAGTAGGCATAGACATAGCAGTAGGTATAAAGATAGAGATAGCAGTAGGTATAGAGATAGAGATAGCAGTGGGTATAGATGTAAGTAGGCTTGAGATAAAGCTTATTATGAGAGCTTGCTTTATTAGCAGAAGGTAGCAAAACTAGAGGGTATATATATATCACAGAGGTGCGGCTGGTCTATGGTATAACTTTCCTCCCTCGCTGATTCATCCCCAGCTTGTTGGTGCAGCCCCTTCCCTCCGCAGCTAATTAGTGCTGCACCTTTGCTCCCCCGCTGGCTAGTCCTGCCCCTTCCCTCCCCCTAAGTAGAAGCAGACATGCAAAAAGAAATTGGCGTAAGCTAGTATAATAGCTGCAATGCATAGTGACTGCAGAATATAAGCACAATGATAGAAGGAATCGCATCATACTAATCCATATTGGCCAGTTCAGGGTAAACGCAGCTGATTGGCCAGTTCAGGGTAAAAGTGGCTGATGGGCTAGTTCAGGGTAAACATGGGTGTGGGTATAGTAAGCGGCTATATGGCTAGGGGGTTGCACGCCAAGCTGGGGAATGGGCTAATATTGCATATATTGCATGATTAACTTCTAGCTGAGCAAGCGGTGATATTGAGTATATAGGGGGGTTGAACATCCAGCTAGGGAAGGGGCGAATATTGCATATATCGCAGGCCGTATATCAAGCTGGAGAAGGTGCAAATATTGGATATGTCGCAGGCTGAATATCCAGTTGGGGGGCCCTTTACTCCCTTGCTGGTTCATGCTGCCACTTGCCTCCCCCGCTGGCTAGCTACTAGTGCTGCCCCTTCCCTCCTCTGCTGGTCGAGCTCCCCCGCTGGTTCATGCTTCTCCTCCCCCGCTGGCTAGTGCTGCCCCCCAGCTGGTTGCGCTCCCCCACTGCCTAGTGCTGCCCCTTGCATCTCCAACTAGTCGTGCTCTCTCGCCCTACTGGTTCGTGCTGTGCCTTACCCCCCTTGCTGGTCGTGCTTCCCTTTCTCTCCCCCGCTGGCTAGTGCTGCCCCTTGCCCACCCTGCTGGTCGTACTCCCTCGCCCCGCTGGTTCGTGCTGTCCCTTACCCCCCTTGCTGGTTGTACTTCCCTTTCCCTCCCCCGCTGGCTAGTGCTGCCCCTTCCCTCCCCTGCTGGTCGTGCTCCCCGCTGGTTCATGCTTCCCCCCCACTAGCTAGTGCTGCCCCTTCACACTCCCGCTAGCTAGTGCTGCCCCTTGCATCCCCAGCGGTCATGCTCCCCGCTGGTTCATGCTTCCCCCCCGCTGGCTAGTGCTGCCCTTTCGCACCCCCGCTGGCTAGTGCTGCCCCTTGCCCCTCCTGCTGGTCGTGCTCCCTCGCCCCGCTGGTTCGTGCTGTCCCTTACTCCCCTTGCTGGTCATGCTTCTCTTTCCCTCCCCCGCTGGCTAGTGCTGCCCCTTCGCTCCCCTGCTGGCTAGTGCTGCCCCTTGCATCCCCAGCTGGTCGTGCTCCCTCACCTGCTAGTGCTGTCCCTTACCCCCCTTGCTAGTCGTGCTTCCCTTTCCCTCCCCCGCTGGCTAGTGCTGCCCCTTCACTCCCCCGCTGGCTAGTGCTGCCCCTTGCATCCCCAGCTAGTTGTACTCCCCCACTGGGGGGGTGCTGCCCCTTGCCTCCCCTGCTGGTCGTGCTCCTCCATTAGTTCGTACTGTCCCTTCTCTCCCTTGTTGGTCATGCTCCCCCGCTGGTTCATACTGCCCCTTCGCTTTCCCGCCCCCCTTACCTCCCCTCTTGCCTCCCCTGCTAGTTGTGCTACCTTTTCCCTCCCCCCTAAGGAGAAGCAGACATGCAAAAAAAATAATAGGTGTGAGTTGGCTGCACTATAATAGCTGCAATGTATACCAGCTGCAGAATATAAGCACTACGATGACATCATACTGATAGATTACTAAACTTAGAATAAGTACCAATTCAGGGTAAATACAGGTTTGGTAAGCAGCCATATGGCTAGGCGGTTGTACGGAATGGGCTAATATTGAATATAGTGTTTAAATTCAGCTGAGGAACCGGTGAATGTTATATAGCGGGTTGAACATCCAGCCAGGGAAGGGGCACATATTGGACATGTCACAGATTGAATATCCAGCTGAAGAAAGGGTGAATATTGCATATATCGCAGTCTGAATATCTAGCTTGGGAAGAGGTGAATGTTGATAGGCTGATTATCTAGCTGACGAAGGGTAAACATTGCATTCATTATACCTGCAGCAAGTCAGCCAGGATGTGTAAATATGGATGCGTAGAGAGTACTTAATTGGCACCTAAAATAAACCAGTGGTCTTCTGCTTGCCATTAGCTAATACGTTCATGACTAAGTACATTATGGACAGTGCTAGTCTGGTTGGCACAAGCCTCTCGTGGGGACAGTTGCAACAGGATGGATCTTAACAACCAACTGATCACGCCTCTTTGCTCGGCAGTAGCTTCTAGAAATAGGTGCTAGCGCATGCCTAATGCAGGTGGACCTTGCAGATAGCAACAACCTAATCTCGTGCCATACAACTGGTATGAGACTAGCACAACTCGAGCCCATTTCTTCCCAATATGGCACAGTGCAATCCGGGACTTTCCACACGAGACTAGGACTTTCTGTTGAAGTTGTTGTAGTTGTTGTCTTCAAACTGGCTGTTCATTCGTTGGTTCTATCGAAAACAGCCATTCTGGGCATGAGACTAGCCATTCTAAGGAGGCAATTGCCAAATTCATATCAAAGCAGGCTTCGCAGGCTTGTTTATATATATGCAAAGTATGGCTTTCGTAGCCTTCGCAGGCTTGTTTATATACATGCAAAGCATGGCTTTCGCAGGCTTTGCAGGCTTGTTTATATACATGTAAAAGCAGGCTTTCGCAGGCTTGTTTATATACATGCAAAGCATGCCTTTCATAGGCTTCGCAGGCTTGTTTGTGTACATGCAAAGCATAGCTTTTGTAGGCTTTGCAGGCTTGTTTATATACATGCAAAAGCTGGCTTCGCAGGCTTGTTTATATACATGCAAAGTATGGCTTTTGCAGGCTTCGCAGGCTTGTTTATATACATGCAAAAGCAGGCTTCATAGGCTTGTTTATATACATGCAAAGCATAGCTTTCGCAGGCTTCGTAGGCTTGTTTATATATATGCAAAGTATGGCTTTCGCAGGCTTCGCAGGCTTGTTTATATACACGCAAAAGCATGCTTTCACAAGCTTGTTTATATTCCTATCAAAACATGCTTGTTATGCAGGCAAATAAGCTAAGTAGGCTGGTGTAATGAATGATACTAGACAGTAGTCATCCGGTACCATTTATACAATCTATATCTGCTTGGGGACGGATGTTTGTGTATGCCGGTTCTGCTGAAGGATTGCCTCAGAAGGGTAGGTTGATTACTAAGAGGGGTGTTCCGTAAGGAACAATAATATAACAGGTGTAATCTTCGTTTGTAATTATGCTATCTATCTGATCGCTGCTGTTCGGGTTGTCTGAAGACTAATGGATTCCAGAGGGGATCCAGCAGCCTTTATATAGCTGTTCCAAGACCCTAATGACTAAAGAAATACATAATGATGGTTGGCACACCTTCAGAGGAGGGTGTGCCATACAAGAGAGTGTGGAGCCCAAGAGGGTGTCCACGAAATGGCAAGTTCCATGGAATTTACAATAGCAAATTCCGTGGCAGTTGAACTACCGAATCCGGCAGTTGCTGAAGGCAGACGAAGGCTAGCCCTTCGACCGTGACCACTAGTTACATAATAATGCAATAAATATAGAAAATACCGGCTATGAAATACAAGACAATAAGCTTCCTTATTACACTTCTCCACTTAGAAGGATTTACTATATTTATAGTTTATTCTTCTGCCTTTTTCACTTCCATTCTTCCCAGAATTTTATGCATTTTGAGTATGTTGGCATTGGTGTGTATTTCGGTAGGGTTTGTTTGATTTAGGACTCGATCTCGTTCTTGTTGTATGAGAGCTCGAGTTTCATTTCTAGTACGAGGTCCTTGTCTTCCTCTTGTTGTTCAACATCTCTTGAATATATCTTCTAAGCTTCCAGTTGTCCAAAAGTCTTGAAGAATCTCCTGAGTGATATCCTTAGCGCTAACCCAAGAATCATGCTTAGGAGAGTAGCCAAGCCATCTAACCTTATATTGACGTTCACCAGTACGTGGTGCCGTTCTGAATTCTAATACTCTCTCAACTTCATAACGATCATCTTTTACAAGTCAAGGTTCTCTAGATTGTCTGTTTGGAAATTTAGATGAATCATTGTTTCAATAAAGTTTCAGCTTGCTGATGTAGAAAGTATTATATATGAGGTTAAGGTTTAGTTGACTTGATAAATCGAGGCTATAGTTGTTTCGTTTCCAATTAGTTGATATAATAGGAAAGGGACCTAGCCATTGTGACTTGAGTTTGTTTGAGATGTTCGATAGGTTGATATTTTCTGAGGATAACATGACTTGTTGACCAACATTAAATTTAGTCGTCATAGGAGCTCATTTATTTGCCTGAGATGCTTGCATCTTCTTGGCGTCATAGAGATTTTGAGATGTATTACTATGACATTCGGTTGCTAATTTATAGGCGTTGATAGGATATGGTAATATCAATACTCCGTGGTATGCATTAAATCCTAATAATATAAGGAAAGGACTATTTTTCCTAGCGGCATTATACCTAGAATTGAGTTTCAACTGTATCTCTGGTAATTTCTGTAGCCAGTCAAATCCTTCGATCTTACATGCTCTTGCTACTTGCAAGATTTCCTTGTTAATGATTTCAGATTGTCTGTCTGTACGAGGGTGGTACACAGTAGATGGTTCCAATTTGATTCCTTTATTCCTTGCCCAATCCTGAAAGTGAGTTGACAAAAAAAGAGTGTCTCGATCAAAAACAATACAAAAAGGATATCCCATAATCGAGACTACATGACTCTCAAAGGTAGCAGTACATTGTTCTGCTATAAAATTGTCCGGAATAGGAATAAGAAATTTAAATCCTGATTGTCTATCGACAATCGTCCAAAGTCGAGAAATACAAATAATATATTGTTCTTCAACAGGAATATTCGAATACAGAATAGAACACTTAGTAAAAACAGGTGCTAACTTAAGAAAATCTATTGATATATCCGTCCAAGGTCTCTCTGGTACATGTAGTGGCATTACTTGCCCGAGAGGTGCTTTATTGGAATACTTTGTCCGTTAACAGGTATTACAGCTACCGACATAATCCTTAACTGCTTCTGCAAAGGACTGATATTTATAGCAGTCAGTAAGATATCTCATGGTTTTTTCGATTCCACCATGAGCTGTTGCTTCATATGCTTCATTTATCACTAGTTCGAGATAGTTCTTACCTTCGATATTGAAAGTACTAGGTAAGACTAATCTCCATTGTCCCTGTATGTTCTTGACATACAAAAATCCATCTCTTTTCCTATGATCCTTCCACTTCACTGGTGAATCATAGTGTTCCTTCCAGATTGGACATACCTTCACACACCCTTGGTATGCTGCCTTCATTCCTTCTCCTTGGTCTATATACTGAATAATGAAGTAGTCCTTGTCGTCTTCCCATCTATCACTGACGTGCTTGTCGTCAATGAGCTTGTTAAGAGTTGGCTCAATACGATGGTTGAAATCATAGATAGTAGGCTTCTTCTTCTCACAAGTGGCAGAGTTGTGTCCTGGAAGTTTACAAAAATCACAGCGTTGCCTGGGACCTTTGTATTTCGGCATGGGAATAAGAATTGGTCGTTCCTCGATTGCTACTCGCTTTTAGGAACGAGTGGTGACTGCTGTGCTTTCGATCTGAAATGCATTGCTGCCACTCGCTACTGGAGGTTATGGAGGATTCTACGGTTGCTGAGGTGCAATTGGTGCGTTCTTTAGAGCTTCCTCTAGTTGGCAGTAGGTCATAACCCCGTTGGAGGTCTGGAAAAGCTCGACTGGTGTAGGTTGAGGTGGAGGTGGAGGTGGTACGATGACAGCACCTTTGGACTCTAGTTTGTCACTTAGCTGCTTAACTATAGTCCTGAGGTGTTCCTTCCTCTTTATAAGAACTGTATCCAAGAAGATACAGGTCAAGCTGCCATGTCCCTCTTCTCCGCAAATAGCACATGTGGTGATAGAAAAATATTGATTGCTCATTTGGTGAGAGCTTCTATGGGCTGGACAATAATAGTCCTTGCAGTAGGACCAATGTTCCTTGCAATGTTGTAGATAGTACTCGAGTGCAGTATCCAATCTGAATGCTGTTTTGATTTCGATTTCGGGGGTAGAAATATCTGGTGCCATTGCCTCCGCTTTTGCTTTCCCCTTGGATATTTCCTTGAGTTGTTCCTTGGTGAGAGGAACAAATCTAAGTCCAAGAACTATTAGAGGCTTGCATTTTGGTTTGGGTAATCAATCATACCCTTCAAATATTTCTTCCGGGATTTCCATGAGGGCCTCTTCTTCTGAAGAAGAGTCCTCATCCTTCACCATGTCATACTCGGTGTCCTCGGTTTCTGTCTGGTTCTCATCGTCAAGGTAGGGGCAAGATTTGTGGTGTCCTGCCACCTCAGATCTTCCACGATACTTGTTGTAGTTACAGTCGATATGCTTGAAGTTGATAGCTCCGTGAGAGACCATTTTCTCTGGAATAATAATCTTTTCTTGTGGAGTAACTTTTCGAGAGGTAGTTATAGCATTGGTATAAATATGAGGAGGATAGGTAATGTTCGGAGGATCGATGTTGGTGGAGATATAATCGTCCTCTGTAGTGCGAATATCCTGATATTTATACTTCTTGGATAGAGCATCTGCTATCAAATTTTCCTTTCCTGCAGTATGCTGGATGGTACAGTTAAATTCCATTAGATAATCTTGCCATTGTCTGAGCTTCTGGCTAGATGGTGCTTGAGTATGGAATGTAACCAATGGTTTGTGATAGGTAAGGATTGTAAATTTGTGACTTCTCAACTGAGCCTCGAAAAATTTTAATGAGTCAATAATTGCCAACAATTCCTTTTGGAAGGTGGGATAATTTAATTGAGCTGGATTAAATTTTCGAGAGTGAAAACAAGATAGTCTGATTTAATTTAATAGTCCTTGGCCGATCCAAGATCCCAATCCTACATCGCTTGCATCACAAACTAAATATTTTGGATGAGTAGACTCATTGTTCCAGGGTTTTAAAACATATGGGGAATTCATGAGTTCCTTTAGTTTTTCGAATGCTGTATTATGAGTGTCTATCCATTCCGATTTCCTCGTTTCTCCCTGTAGTTCTGACAACATACTTGCATACGAAGCTAGATCTGGAATAAAACGACTTAGATAATTGACAATTCCTAGAAAACCTCTTAAATCCCGTTTTCTCTTTGGAGTTGGAAATGTCCATATGGTAGTTCTTTTCTTTAGATCTGCATGAAGTCTATCTACGGTTAGTACATGACCTAGAATCTCTAATTTAGATGTAAAAAATTGGCATTTGGTTTCTTTGAGATAGAACTTCTCATCCTGTAGACGCTATAGAACCTTCTTGAGAATTTCTACGTGTTCTTCATATGTCTTTGTGAAGATTATGATATCGTCAATATAAATTATTATCTCTTTATAAATTATATCTTTGAATATTTCATTCATAACTCTGACCATAGTAGCTGGTACATTCCGGTCTCCTTATTGCATAACTCTACTTCTGTAGTACCCTTGGTGGGTTAGGAAGGTGGAGTGCTTCTCTGATTCCTCATCATTTCTGATATTAAAAAATCCATCTGCTAAATCTATTTTCGACCAAAAGGATTTTCCTGCTACTAATTCAATAAATTCATTTATATCTGGTAGGGGAGTATGGTTAGGTTCTACTGCTAGATTCCGGTCTCAACAGTCATTGACAAATCTGGCTTCTTCCGGTTTATCTCTTTTAGGTATAGTGAACATAACTACCGCATTGGTATCATTCTCGACTCGGTAGATTCTTCCTGTTTTCTCTTCCACCATGATTTTATCGTTGCTTTACTAGGTAAATCGATGTCCTGATGGTCTCTATTTTGGTAACCATGGGGCTCCAGGTTTAGGTCTGATGGTGTGGTTGACCTTCCTTAAAGGCGGTAAATCCCATGGTATTTCCTTGGGAAATAATTTGGGAAATTCCGTTACTAGATTAAATTGCTTCTCTATGGATGAAACGGCTGTTGAAAAGCCCTGTTCATTATCGGTATCTTCCGCATCACTGATGTTCTCCCAATTCTCTAATTCACTATAATCTGTAACTAATTCACATGATACTTCTAGGTATGCTGATCTTACACCATGTTCTATGGCGCTGGATTTCTTCCATGTGCTCAATGCAAACCTAGGAATATCTTCCGGATAGATAGTAACTGGTTCCTAGTGCACAGGAATAATGGCACGGACCTTGGAAAGAGCTGGCTCTCCCAATATCATGTCCCATTTTGATAAGTGCGTTACATAGAAGGTACGCTCCTCTACATATCCTATCCAATCTAACGTTATTGTACACGATTTTTCAATGGTGTCTTTGGAGCCTTTGATTGCCATACCCAAAGATACCTTCTCAATATTCTTTGTAGGAATATTGTACAAGTATACAAACTGAGAATTAATTAGGTCTCCTCCCTTTGTTTGTAGGTCTACCAGTGCTAGAGCGGGGTATCCATTTGCTCTAACAAAAACTTTATTGTAGTCCAGGGTCTGGGCTGATAAGGGTCGTGCCTTAATTTTATTCTTGTTGATCTTCGATGCAGGTAGGCTTAAATCCTATGCCGCAGTATGCATGGGTACTTTATTTTGATGCTTCCTGCAATCCTTGTAGGAATGACCAGGGTTCCAACACTATAAACATTTTTTATCCCTGATCAGTTGCATTTTTGTTTTCTGATCCAATTTCTTGGTGATGGTGTCCCAATCTGAATCCTTACGCTTTTCGTTGTTGCTTTTGTTGACAAGCTTGTTGCTGGGGTTAAAACCTGATTTTTGTCGATTATAATCCTGGCGAGGATTTCGATCCTTATTGAATGATTTTTGACGTTGCTTTTGTTGTCCACTTGGTGTGTGTGGTGGAGCAATATCCTTCTTTAACGCTTCATATAACTCTGCCTGGTATACCAGCTGATCATATGTCCAATCCTCTTTAATTAGAGGAATTAGAGTGGCCGACATATATGCAGGTAAATGATTTAGAAACTTCCTTCTCTTGACTTCCTCTGATATCGATTGCTTTCCGCTTTTATCGATTAATTTAATCTGCATTTCAGTGAGCCAGTTGGCAAACTGTTTAATTCCTATATGGCGTCCGTCCTTGTATAGTGTGGCTGTTTCCCATTGCTTCCATAAAATATCCTTGCTTGTGGATGGTATCAGAAAATCTCTGAGTACCAATATAAAGCCAAAGAATTTTGCGTCCTTCTCTTTATCTCTCAGATACTGGTTATAAGTAACCAAAGCACTCCCCTTGAGTAGAAATCCAATAATTTCCACAGCTTCCATACTCTCCAAATCAATTCCTTTGATTTTCAACTACTGCTGAACTGCTGTTGCCTACGCATCATAATACTGTGAGTCTTTAAATCGTTTATCATTTCCGTCCAGTTTCTCTAGTGTATCCAGCTTGATTCCTCTAAGTTTCTTCGAAACTTTATGGCTTCTGGTAGTAATCATGCCAGTAGTAGATTCCCATTATTGATATTCTACCGATTTGCTTCTCCGCGTTATTCTGGCTACTGGTTGACTAGCTACTGACGATGTATCATCTGAATCAGAGGTATCATCTCCGCTATCATCTGGATTACCTCATCCTGCTGCTTGTTGTTGTGGACGGTCCGTTCCAGCTTCTTCTTGTTCTTCTTGTTGTCCCTCCTCACCTGATTCATCTGGAGGAGGGGGAGGAGGTTCGGAACTTCCTGTTCCTTTTGCTGATTCTTTTGCAGGTTCTTTACCTTTGCCTTTATTCTTTGGAGTTCTTGCGAATGCTCCGGGCATACCTTTATTTGAATTAAACAAATCCTCCGCGGTAAGTGTACTCTTTTCTAGATGTATACTGCTTAACATAAAGGTCATAATATCATTCCATTCCTTTGTTACCCAATGCGGCCTTTTTAATAGAGGCACGGGTGGTTTCTTTAATTCTTTGCTTAGAAAAGCATTCATTTCCAAATCTCTTTCTGTGAATGGATATCTTGTTATCCAAAGATAATGTTTTATAGCTGCTTCCATCAAGAGTTTGGTATTTTCTGGATGATACTCTTGAGCTATACCTAATGTTTGCACAAATTTTAAAATATCTCGCAAATTATAAGTATGCTGCTCATAGAATTCTTCTGATGTGGGTGGTAGAAGAATACTACAGCTAACTCTATATTGAGATTGTCCTTCATAATCCTGTTCTATATAATCTTCCTGATTTTTTATTTCTCCTTCTTTTATTGGATCTACAAATCTCACTTTCTTTGGAGTTTGATTAACTAACTTTTGGATTTCCTCCGGTAACATAGTTAATCTTCTGGACTTCTTTGTCCTTTGGCCAGCTACAGACGCCATTATATCTAATGCTGCCTATACTTGGAATTACGCTACAGTATCAATTACTACTCCGCAACCTATTAGACCCGATCGTTTGATTCGATCGTCTAGTTACTTTTCCGCTTTAGCACCTTACTATGCTGGTGGAGTTGTTGCTGAAGACATATATGATATCCGCTCGACTGAGGATACGGTTGGCTCGATTGCTTGTGATGACGACAAGTCTGAATGGAAGAGTCCTAACTCATTTTATGGACCTGATTCCTCTATGTCTACTGTTCACGATTCTAGTTCTGAATCGTCCGGCAAGAGTGTCACTTTTTCTGATTTCAATATTCAGGTAGACGATGTTGGTACCAAGACTGTTGTTGCAATGTCTGGGTCTGAAAAAACCGCTGCTGAGGGGGAATTATTCTTTGAGGAGTTGGCGGTTATGGAGGAGGCGATTCGTGAGCCGTGGGATTATGACGATTGGCTGCTTGAGCCGATTGTTCCTGGGACTTGGGGTGCTGGTTTTTCTATGATGTACCATGTTTATCGATATAGTTGTGGGACTAGTTGCTAGGAGTGCAAGTGGATTTGTCGAGTATACTAGGAAAAGTGTATGGAACGAGGGTAGAATTGTTTAATGTGGAATACCACTGCCTGTTAGAGCTTTGCTTAGCTTGCGTCTAAGTCTTTCTGTTGATATACTGCAGTTGAGAGTCTGATGTTTCATTGAAGGAATAGGTTGTTCTAGCTAGTTGAATTCGATATCGTTGATATAATGTCGGATTCGTTTACACTTGTATGAGTGCAATGTAAAGTATCCTAAGGTTGATCAGGCCTTGGATGTAGAGGGTTTATTTAATAAAGATTAACTTTGGATGTTAAAAAAAATGTAATGAATGATACTAGACAGTAGTCATTCGGTACCGTTTATACAATCTATATCCGCTTGGGGACGGATGTTTATATATGCCAGTTCTGCTGAGGGATTACCTCAGAAGGGTAGATTGATTACTAAGAGGGGTATTCCGTAAGGAACAATAATATAACAGGTGTAATCTTCGTTTGTAATTATACTATCTATCTGATCGCTGCTGTTCGGGTTGTCTGAAGACTGATGGATTCCAGAGGGGATCCAGCGGCCTTTATATAGCTGTTCAAAGACCCTAATGACTAAAGAAATACATAATGATGGTTGGCACACCTCCAGAGGAGGGTGTGCCATACAAGAGGGTGTGGAGCCTAAGAGGGTGTCCACGAAATGGCAAGTTCTATGGAATTTACCTTGGCAAATTCCGTGGCAGTTGAACTACCGAATCCGGCAGTTGCTGAAGGCGGACGAAGGCTAGTCCTTCCACCGTGACCGCTAGTTACATAATAATGCAATAAATATAAAAAATACTGGCTATGAAATACAAGACAATAAGCTTCCTTATTACAGCTGGCAAGCGCTAAGTAAGCTTCAAGCTAGTCTCGAACCCAACTGCTCCTAGGGAGGGGCTTCAAGCTAAGTAAGGCAAACAATGCTAAGTAAACGCAAAAAGCTAAGTAAGCTAATTTAAAGCCTGCGAAGCCTGCGAAAGCCATGCTTTGTATGTATATAAACAAGTCTGCTTTTGTATGTATATAAACAAGCCTGTGAAGCCTGTGAAAGCCATGCTTTGCATGTATATAAACAAGCCTGCGAAGTAAGCAAAAGCCATGCTTTGCATGTATATAAACAAGCCTGTGAAAGCTTGCTTTTGCATGTATATAAACAAGCCTGCGAAGCCTGCGAAAGCTATGCTTTACATGTATATAAACAAGCCTACGAAAGCCTACTTTTGCATGTATATAAAGAAGCCTGCAAAGCCTGCGAAAGCCATACTTTGCATGTATATAAATAAGCCTGCGAAAGCCATGCTTTGCATATATATAAACAAGCCTGCGAAGCCTGCTTTGATATGAATTTGGCAATTACCTCCTTAGAATGGCTAGTCTCATGCCCAGAATGGCTGTTTTCGATAGAACCAACGAACGAACAGCCAGTTTGAAGACAACAACTACAATAACTTCAACGGAAAGTCCTAGTCTCGTGTGAAAAGTCCCGGATTGCGCTGTGCCATATTGGGAAGAAATGGGCTTGAGTTGTGCTAGTCTCATGCCAGTTGTATGGCACGAGATTAGGTTGTTGCTACTTGCAAGGTCCACCTACATTAGGCCCGCGCTAGCAGCTATTTCTGGAAGCTACTGTCGAGCAAAGAGGCATCATCAGTTGGTTGTTAAGATCCATCCTATTGTAACTGTCCCTACGAGAAGCTTGTGCCAACCAGACTAGCACTGTCCATAATGTACTTAGTCATGAACGTATTAGCTAATGGCAAGCAGAAGACCACTAGTTCATTTCAGGCGCCAATTAAGTACTCTCTACTCATCTATATTTACACCTCCTGGCTGACTTACCGCAGGTACAATGAATGCAATGTTTACCCTTCGTCAACTAGATAATCAGCCTGTCAATGTTAACCTCTTCCCAAGCTAGATATTCAGCCTGCAATATATGCAATATTTACGCTTTCTTTAGCTGGATATTCAGTCTGTGACATGTCCAATATACGTCCCTTCCCTAGCTGGATGTTCAACCTGCTATACAACATTTACCAGTTCCTCAGCTGAATTTAAATACTATATTCAATATTAGCCCATTCCATACAACCGCCTAGCCATATGGCTACTTACTAAACCTGTGTTTACTCTGAATTGGCACTTATTCTATGTTTAGTAATCTATTAGTATGATCTCATCACAGTGCTTATATTCTGCAGCCGGCATACATTGCAGCTATCACAGTGCAGCCAACTCACACCTATTATTTTTTTTGCATGTCTGCTTCTCCTTAGGGGGGAGGGAAAAGGCAGCACGACCTGCAGGGGAGGCAAGGGGGGAGGCAAGGGGGGCGGGAAAGCGAAGGGGCAGTATGAACCAGCGGGGGAGCACGATCAACAAGGGAGGGAAGAGACAGTATGAACCAATGGAGGAGTACGACCAGCAGAGGAGGCAAGGGGCAGCACAAACCCAGTAGAGGAACACGACCAGCTGGGGATGCAAGGGGCAGCACTAGCTAGCAGGGGAGCGAAGGGGCAGTACTAGCCAGCGGGGGAGAGAAAGGGAAGCACAACTAGCAAGGGGGGTAAGAGACAGCACTAGCAGGTGAGGGAGCATGACCAGCTGGGGATGCAAGGGGCAGCACTAGCCAGCTGTAATGAACCCTAACCCGAACTACCAATAGTACCAAGGGTGGGACTTGTGAGGGTGTAAGGTACTGTGCGAGTAGTTAGGGTTCCTAGGATTAAGCGGGAGGTAGTAAAGGTTCAAGTACTGGAGCAGAGCAGTATTGACAAGATCGAGCAGGTGTACGGGTTCGGAGGTCGAAAGGGACTTGGACGAGACCAAAGTCAAACGAGTAGGCATAAACAAGGTCAAGGTTAGGGACATGAAAGTCTGAGCTACACTCGAGAGATAGGAGATCGATATATTGTGAACAACTAGATATAGTAGGGTAAACAAGTTGTTGTGTGAAGAAGAAGAGAGAAGGGAAATAGACAGGAGAAACTGGTTCCTTTTATAGGAATCCAGTATCATGCAAGACTCATAATTCTCATTAGAAATCCGCGGTTACAAAGCATAAAGAATGAACTAGAAGATTCGTATGTGAACTAGAAAACTATAGAGTTCCGACAAAATATTCTATTCCATAGGATATGAATCTACTAGATGGTTCTAGTAGATTCCCGAATAAGCGAGTACCTAATCTGGACTTCCGGGATGCGGTCGGTTGTCATGCAGGTCAGGGCTGGGATCAGGGTTCGAGTTACTAGAATTGGAATAGCAACCAAAGGGCCAGCAATAGCACAGTAAATTCGTACTGAGTCAGGATCATGTTGGGCCGCAAGTATATATGAGTCGGCAAGTGCACAGGTTGCCAATACAAAACAGGGGCCGGAGGTTCTTGGGACATAGGCAAGGGTTGGTTCGTAATAGTAGGCCCTCCTCTGAGGACGAGCTCCTGCGAGTCATAGTCGAGTTCCTCATCATCTGGGACGATAAAGGGATTGTGACGAGTTCCGAGTCCACTCATTTTGGTAGAGTGTGGGGTCGAGGTTTAGATGAGTACGAAGCATGGAATTTTTTCACAGTGCTAGGTGCATTTAAAAACAGGTCAGCAGGTTCCCAAGTAAGCTCGTCATATCCTATCCAGCGAGCAAGGTATTCAAGCATACGTCCACGGAAACGGGAGTCAACAATCTCGTCAATTTCCCACTCAGGTTCGTCTTCAATAATAATCGGAGGAGGTGGAGATTGAATTTGCCCTGGTAAGAGGTCGGTTGATGTAGGTTCGAGAAGAGAGATATGGAAGACGGGGTGAATTTTCATGGAAGGGGGAAGGTCGAGCTTATAAGCATGGGAGGAGATCTTCTGGATAATTCGAAATTTACCAAGCTTTTTAAAATCTAGCTTAGTAGAGGGACGAGTTGTTTTGATGTGTCGGCATAGTAGCCATACTTCATCGCCGATTTCTAGCTTAGGAGGGGGGATTCGAGATTTATTGGCTTGTTCGGAATAAGTTGCTTGAGCCCACATCATTTTAGATCTAAGGTAGGCATCGAGTTCTGAAAGGCGATCGGCATAATCCTTGATGACAGAAGGGGCTGGAAGTTTCTTTGCAGGGTTTGGATTAATCTGGTAGCGAGGATTTTCTCCATACATAGCTTGGAATGGTGTAATTCCAAGAGTAGCAGACAGGGTATTATTATATAAGAATTCTGCCATCGTGATTAGTTCAGACCAGTTATCTTGTTGGTAATTGCAGTAGGCACATAAATATTATTCTGCAATTGCGTTGATCCTTTCGGTTTGGCTATCTGTTTGGTGGTGGAAGGCAGTCGAAACTTTTTGTTGAATTCCTACTAGGGATATGAGGGAGCGGGTGAATTCAGAGACAAATTGGGTACCTCGATCAGAAACAATAGAGTCAGGAATTCCATGGAGACGGAATATATTGTCAAAGAAAAGCTTTACAATTTGCTTGGAGTTGACATCTATTGTTGTTGGGATATAGTGAGCCATTTTCGAGAGTCGGTCAACTACTACGAGTAAAGCATCAAATCCATTAGAGGTAGGGAGCCCTGTAACGAGGTCGAGAGAAACAGATGACCATTTTTTAAATGGTACTTGGAGGGGTTTTAGAAGACTATAAGGGGCATAGCGGGCGGGTTTGATTCTGGTACATGTATCACAATTTCGGAGGTATTGTGCAATAGTTTGGCGCATTTTTGGCCACAAATAATCTCGTGATACAAGTTCATATGTAGCTGCTTGACCAGGGTGTCCTGCAGCGGGATGATCATGGCAGTTTTGAAGGATACGGAGGTGAATTTTGGAGGAGTCGGGAACATAAACAAGATCATTAACCAAGATTAGTCCATCAGAAATTTTACATTCTGATAAAGGGACTAGTGCATGTTTCTTGATATTAGTTTCGAGAGCATGAATTATTTCGAGAGCAAGTTTATCAGTTTTCAAGGCAACTCGAATATCGTCATTATTGGTAATAGAAGCGGCAGAAAGGGAGAATTTTTCGGGGGGTATTAAAGCTTGCATAGGACGGCCACGTTCATCCCCTTCTTCAGGGAGATCTCCAGATCATCTAGTCAATGCATCAGCCTTAGCATTCTGGTTCCCTGGTCGAAATATAATCTTAAAGTCATATTGGGCTAATTCTTGAGCCCATCTAGCTTGTCGGCGAGAGAGGAGTGCCTTAGTTGTAAAGGTCTGGAGGTTATGGTGGTCCGTGATTATCGTGAAAGGTCGTGGTCGTTGGTGTAGATATATATGCCATTTTTCAAGGGCTAAAATAATGGCGAGAAGTTCCTTATCACCGATTCCATAGTTACATTCAGCTGGTGACATTTTCTCGGAGATAAATGCAACTGGATGAAGAACGAGTTTCCCATTCTCTAAATGTTTTTGGGAGAGAATACCCGTAGTAACATAGTCTGAAGCATCTGTTTCGATGATAGTTTCAAGGGCGGGATTGAAGTGTCAGAGTATGGGGGCGGAAGTAAAGGCTTGTTTGAGGAGTTCAAAGACTTCCTCACATGATGAATCCCAGAGAAAAGGTATATCTTTTCGGAGTAGATTGAAGAGGAGTTGACATAAGTAAGAATACTTATTAATGAACCATCAATAGAAGTTAGCAAATCCAAGAAAGCATTGTATGTCCCTAACAGATTTTGGGATTTTCCAGTTAAGGACTGCGTTAACCTTTTCAGGGTCCATTTCGAGGCCATATTCAGAGATGATAAAACCAAGAAACGTAGTCTTATTAATAGAGAATTCGTATTTTTCAGGTTTAATGAATAGCCCAGCCTCTTTCAGCTTTTGTAGGACTTTCCGAACTTGTTCTTTGTGTTCTTTGCAAGTTTTCGAGTAGATCAGGATATCATCTATATAGCAGACACAAAACATATCAAGGTATTCTCGTAGAGTGTCATTTATAAACCTTTGGGCGGTTGCAGGTGCGTTAGTTAACCCGAAGGGCATGACAAGGAACTCAAATAATCCGTAACGAGTTCTGAAGGTGGTTTTCCACTCATCACCTTCCTTGATCCGAATTTGATTAAAGCAAGCATGGAGATTGAGTCGAGTAAAATATTTACAACCTCGAATCTGATTCAGAGTTTCCTCGATTCTAGGTAGAGGGTTACGATCTTTGATCGTAATATCGTTCCAAGCACGGTAGTCAACATAGAGGTGGAGGGAACCATCCTTTTTTTTTACAAAAAGGATTGGGGAGGCAGCTGATGAAGAGCTTGCTCGAATAAAGGATTTGGGGAGATTTTCATCAATCCATTTCCTCACTTCTTTTAGTTTAGTATCGGACATAGAGTATATTCGACCGAATGGAGGCTTAGCTCTATCTTGTAAAGGAATTGCGTGGTCCACATAACGGTGAGGGGGCAAGATTCGGGCTTCTTTTTCAGAAAAAAGAGATAGATATTCATGATATTCAGGAGGTATAAGCTTGGCAGCAGACTCGCTATTATCGTCATCGTCTTCTGGAGAGGCATATATGGCTGCAATACATAATTTGGCTTCAGGATCCTTAATAGCTATTCGGAAGACAGCTCGTGAGATAATCGAGATTCGGAGAGTTTCTGTAAGGAAGTGGATTAGTCAGTTACCCTGAATAACCCTCTACCCTACAACTTATGTAATTTCTTATGTTAACCTCAACAAGCACCCAAAACATTGGGCTGTCTGCCTTGTTGACTCATGTATTTCACATGACTCATATGTTGAGTCATAACTGTTGTTGATTTCAAATCATGTATGAGTCAGAGCCTGAGCACTGCCACTGCACTGCCTCAAGTCTGACTCACCCCTCTGTGAAGGAATAGGATAACTACAGGTTCATTCCCTTATGGAATGAGGGGACAGACTCAAGCAAGTAGAGATAGATACAATCAATATAAGAGTTCCACTGGTTAATCTATTAGTGCCTCTGGCACTCCATAACTTCTATCTTATACTACATATTATGCACAAGGTTATAACCTACATACTTGCTACTATTCTATATATCTTTCTACCAGTAGTAGCTATTGTTTGCCTTATAATCTATTGTGTTAATTAGAGATAACTGGATTAAGATCTTATCTTATCTAATCAGATCAGATCTTATCAGATTATCCTAATCCCCCTACAATACATTACATTTTTTTAACCTAAGAACTTAGATTCTTATCTAAGGAAGGCCTGATCAACCTTACCTAAATCAGCAAAGAGTTTATACCTACCAGAGTATAAACTACCTACCAGTAAGCCTACAGTACAAGAGGTACAGTAGCACAAAGCCTAACAGTTAGCAAATAAGCCTACCACAAGTAGCAAGTAAGTCTATCACCAATAGCAATCAGGAAATAAGCCTACCACAAGTAGCAACATAAGCCTACAAGTCACAAGTAGCAATCAGAGAAGTAGGAGAAAAAAAGAGAGATATTTCCACCAGTAGCCAGTACCTACACAACAGGAAAGGAAAAGAAACAAAAAATCACCTAAACTCAAAAGTCTGGGACCTGTCAAAAGTCCTAGAAGAGTAAAAGGGATTTTTACCCAGCTCTAAGGAATTGGAGGAAGTAGAAGTCAATAGAAGACTCTAGAAAAGCAAAGGTATTGCCAGGGAAGGACTTACCATTGGTGTAAAAACACTCTCTCTCCACATCAAGACACCAGAGAGTTTCCCAACCCCAGTCAAAACCCAGCTTAAAGAAAAACCTGCTATTTTCATAACAGGTAAAATAAGGACATTGCCTGTACCTCTCTCTCCAGAAAGAGCAAAGGTACCTAGCAGACCAACCTCTGTCTGCCCACCTCACCTTCTTACCCTTATTGGTTGGAAGCCCAGCTCCCAACACAATCTCATCAACAAAGGTAACCCT
>ML121681.1:5968-19153 GCA_003788615.2 Terfezia boudieri ATCC MYA-4762
AACCACGCATTCGAGGCTTGTTTATATAGAAGAAAACTACGCATTGGGTGCTTGTTTATATTGAAGAAAACCATGCATTCGAGGCTTGTTTATATTGAAGAAAACCATGCATCCGGGGCTTGTCAATTCATAGGTTTTCTTCAATAGAAACAAGCCTCGAATACGTGGTTTTCTTCAATATAAACAAGCCTCAAATGCATAGGTTTGCAAGCCCCGAATGCGTGGTTTTCTTCCATATAAACAAGGTTCGAATGTGTGGTTTTCTTCAATATAAACAAGCCTCGAATGCGTAGTTTTCTTCAATATAAACAAGCCTCGTATGCATGGTTTTCTTCCATATAAACAAGGCTTGAATACGTGGTTTTCTTCTATATAAACAAGGCTCAAATACATAGGTTTGCAAGCCTCGAATGCATGCTTTTCTTCCACATAAAGAAGCCTCCAATGCATGATTTTCTTCAATATAAGCAAGCCTCGAATACATGGTTTTCTTCAATATAAACAAGCCTCAAATGCATAGGTTTGCAAGCCTCGAATGTGTGGTTTTCTTCCATATATACAAGCGACACAACTATATCACAATTGCGCTGGAGGAGTTCCATAGGACTTGCAAGGTTGGTTATGATGCCCATGCCAAATAGGGACTATTGCCCACACAGGAACAGTGCATATGCAGCCACACGCGCAGGTATCACCAGTCTAAGGTGATATTGCCCTGCTGATGGCTGCAGGGGACTGCTAAGGGTGGTTTATCACACCCAGTCCAGGGGCTAGTGCGTAGGCTAGCGCATGGACTAGTACACACCCCAATTTCCATACCCGCCACGAGAGCCACCCAGTCTGCCGTTGGCACATCTGAAGGATATAGGAACTTTCAACTACAATACAAGTCAACGAAACTCATGAACTGACAGCTAGGTGAGAGCATTACCAAACCCCCAATATGAGCATGCGTAACTAACCTATCTCACAGAATACCGGAAGAACCGACCAAACAAGTTCAGTATATTTAGGTGAGAGCATTACCAGACCTCCGATATGAGCACACATAACTAACCTATCTCATAGAATACTTTAAGGAACTGATCAAGCAAGTTCAATTCGTTTAGGTGAGTGCACTGCCAGACCTCTGATATGAGCACGTGTAACTAACATAAAATATAGGGTATTAGAAGCAACCGATCAAGCAAGTTCAGTTCGTTTAGGTGGGTGCACTGCCAGACCTCCGATATGAGCACGCGTAACTAACCTATCCCACAGAATACTGTAAGGAACCGATCAAGCAAGTTTAGTTCGTTTAGGTGAGTGCACTGCCAGACCTCCAATATAAGTATGTGTAACTAACATATAACACAGGGTATTAGAAGCAACCGAGTAAGCATGTTCAGTTCGTTTAGGTGAGAGCATTGTTAGACCTCCAGTATGAGCACACGTAATTAACCTATCTCACAGGGTACTGGAAGCAACCGAGTAAGCAAGCAAGTTCAGTTATTTGAGGTGAGAGCATTGGCAGACCTCTGATAAGTGCGCACACAACTAACCTGTGTCACAGGGTCCTACAGTGGAATAGAGGCAGCGATAACTCTAATATTGCCACTCCAATACCTCCAACATCTCTGCTTACATGGCTCCGATCCCTCCGCTCCCATGGCTCCGATGCCCATGATGCCTGCACTTCTATGGCTCCGATGCCTCCACTTCCATGCCTCCGATGCATGTCTCCAATGTCGAGTTGGATTAACTGACTTTTCAGGATCGACGGGTTAGTTGTCCGGAGCCAGGCAAAGAGCAGTAGTGGTTTGTGAATTGTAGTCGGCGGGTGAATCCTTGGTGCAGGCAATTTGGAACGAGTTGGCTAGCGAGTGACATGGGGATTGTGGTCGAGAGTTCGGTTCATGATCATATGGCCTGTGCTGAAGTAGCTTTTGTATATATAAATATTTCAAAATTCAATTGTCATTCATTCTTCTTGTTATCGAGTGCACATCACTTCATGGCTGAATACCTATGGCATAGGCTGAGCTTGAGGCAACCCAGAATGGGCAGAGCCAGCATCGCCGAAAGGCACAATATGATATCTGCGAGGCAGCAGAGGCATCACCTGGGATCCGGACGGCATAGGCTGAAGGGACGTCATCTGGATGCCATAGGTTAAGGGTGGTCTCCCGAACGCCATTGCTGAAGGGAGGTCATCCAGGCGCCATAGGCTGAAGGAAGCTTCTCTGGACGCCATAGGTTGCAGGGAGGTCTTCCGGACGCCATAGGTTGAAGGGAGGTCATCTGGACGCCAAGGAAGACATTGGCATAACGTGATGCTAGTGGACGACACCGGAGACATTCAATAACTTGAGATGCCAGTGGACGCCACGGGAGACATTGGCAGAACCGTGTCATCCGGACGCACCCATAGTGGCGTCCGGATGCCATAAAAATCGTTCCTAATGCTGTGAGATAGGTTAGCTATGTGTACACAAACATATTAGGTCTGGCAATCCTCTCACCTCAATCAACTGAAGTTACTTATATCAACTGTTCGGCAGTGAGATTGGTCTGCTATGCATGCACATATCGAAGGCCAGGCGTGGTCAATATTAGAGGTATGGCAGTGTCGCAGTAAAGAAATCTTGTGATTGTACACATATAGCAGGCCTGGCAATGCTCTCACCTAGATCGCACACAGTTCATGTATCGCAGATGAAAATTTAGATGCTGGGGAGGGAGAGCGTACTGGAAATAGTCTCATAGAAAGGTGTGCCTCGTGTGCCAGCAGTAGCTGCCGTAAGTTGGTGTGGCTTATTACGGCTGAGATTATGCAGACTGGGCCGGCAGCACCCAATAGTAGGTGGCCTGAAGTCAACCCCGCTTTCCTATATATACACACATATCCTGTATCTAGCTTTTGGCTTTTTGAGTAATGTTCTAAGTTAGAAGTCTACTTCTAAGTTCACACCGCACCCGTATGTGTACCCAGTTAGGCCCGAGTTTGGTGATCATGATATCGCTCACTCTAATTCTCCCAATTCCCCATGTTCTGACAACCTCGCCATGGTCACCGGCTCGCCCCTAACATTACATTGCTCCTAACCACTGGGACCGGCGATATTGCTCTATTTGCCTCTCCTATCTCTATACTGTCGGAACCCCTTCCAGAGCATCCCAGAAGGTACATTACTTTGCTTGCATAGAGTCTAAACAGCCCTACGGTCAGACAGTCGGATAATCGTCGGATAACCCCCGAATGGTCAGATATGGCTAAGGGAATGTCGCTGGATTATTAGGCTATATGAGTAATATCCAAAATAATTATTTATCCCTCCTATTTATTTATTAGCTTGTTCTAACCGACATACTAATCCTATATTGAGATCTCCGGATGTCCTAAGTCTTAGATGTCGAGCGACATGCTCAAGCACCCCCGAAGTAGCTTATAAGCCCCCCGACGAGCGAGCGAGCTTATGAGCCTACCAACGAGTGAGCGAGCTTATAAGCCCCCCGACGAGCGAGCAAGCTTATAAGCCCCCCCCCGCGAACAAGCGAGTTTATAAGCACCGAGCGAGCTTTTAAGGCCTCGAACGAGCCTACAAGGCACTGAGCGAGCCTACAAGGCACCGAACTAGCCTATATGGTACTGAACCACTGAACGAGCCTATATGGTACCGAACGAGCCTACATGCACCAAACGAGCCCCCCCGAGCGAGCTCAAGACCCCCGAATGAGGCTATATTTTTTTTTTTCTTCTTTCTCTGCAGGATTGACTTTTGTAGAGGGGGGAGTTATCAGTCGGAACGCCTGATTGAAAACGGGGAGTAGTACTAGAGTGGATATTTATGCCAGACAGCTACCAGATATCAGCATGGGAAGCCTAGTACGGGCTGGATAGAGCACTACAACTCAGATAAGTTGAAGAACGCACATCTGAGATGGCTGAGCTCGCATACAGCTAATAGAATGTCTACGAAGCAAGGCTCCCGCCTTGAGCGGCAAATGCCAACAAAATTTTTGTGAGCTATTGAGCTCAAAGACCCCGTTCGAGCTGCGAAAGCTCAAAGACCCCATTTGAGCTCGAAGCTCAAAGACCACCCCGCCTTGGTTAAAGACCCCGTTCGAGCTCCGAAAAGCTCAAAGACCCCATTCGAGCTCGAAGCTCAAAGACCCCCACCTTGGTCAAAGACCCTGTTCGAGCTCGAAAGCTCAAAGACCCCCACCTTGGGAAAAGACCCAAGCGAGCGCTACGAGTACTGAAGACCTGAACGAGTGCCACGAGCGCACAAATGAACAAGACCCCCCTCTTGTATAGGCAAGTCGGGTTGGATAGTTGGAAAGGCATGGATAGAACCGAGATGAAAGAGATGTCTGAGGGTTCAAACTTGTGTCAAGCTATTCCATGGATGAAGATATAGTACCTTTTACTATCCTACTCGTCGCCTTTTCCCTATGGGTTTTTTGGTGAGAGGTTTGGTTTTTAATGGCCATGGCATGCATGTGTAGGCACACCGGTCTTGTGGTGCCCTTAAATGGGATAGAGGTATTGGCCGGGATAGTCAGTACCTATGCCACCAGGATTACCTGAGTTGTTACTAATACTTGTCTTCTCCAAGGTTGGAAGGACTTGTATTCAGCTGTGGACAGCTGCCTTGGGATAAAGAGTAATGTTACGGCTCAGAGTAAGAGGCCTACCCTCTTTAGGGAATATCCCAATACCTAGTTACGGCTGCGAACTGATATGGCCTGATCAACCATACAGATGTGGGTAATGTGTCCAGGGATTGGACGGGTATTAGAGCAAGGAAGTGTGTGACCTCTGAATGCGTTCTCATGCATGTACTCTCTTTGAAAAGTCCATCATGATTGATATGCAAGGTGGTGAGGTTAGTCGGTCGGGATGACCTCTAGGAAAGGAGGGAGTAATATTATGGCTGAGATTATGTAGACCGGGCCGGCAGTACCCGATAGTGGGTGGCCTGAAGTCAACCCCGCTTTTCTATATATAAACACATATCCTGTATCTAGCTTTTGGCTCTTCGAGCAATGTTCTAAGTTCGAAGTCTACTTCTAAGTTCACACCGCACCCGTACGTGTAACCAGTTAGGCCCGAGTTTGGTGATCGTGATATCGCTCGCTCCAATTCTCCCAAATCCCCATGTTCCGACAACCTCGCCATGGTCACCGGCTCGCTCCTAACATGGCTGGCTTGGTGGTAGGCTTGCATGCTGGAGGTGCTAGTCTATATAACTGGGTATGATCAACCCCGCTTGTCAACCAGCTCGGCTATGCTAACTAGACTACGGGTATGCTAGCTTAGACCAGCAATAAACCTGCTAGTGTACTTGCACACCTACCATTGCGCTAGGCCTGTGCAGCCAACAGTCCAGTTCAGCTGAACATCTTTGTGGGTCGAGAGGTTGTTCAGGTCATCCAGTCTTGACCATGATGTATATCTTTACTCCATGTATTGGCCACCCTGAGATATATATGAAATTCATGCCTTCATGGCTTATATATATTCAAGCAGTTCATGTATTCGCGGCTTATATATATTCAAGGAATTCATATATTTATGGCTTATATATATCTCAGGAATTCATGCATTTGTGGCTTATATATATTCAAGGAGTTCATGCATTCATGGCTTATATTTAAGGAATTCATGTATTCGTGGCTTATATATATCTCAGGAATTCATACATTCGTGGCTTATATATATTCAAGCAGTTCATGCATTCACGGCTTATATATATTCAAGGAATTCATGTATTCATGGCTTATATATATCTTAGGAATCCATGCATTCGTGGCTTATATATATTCAAGGAGTTTATGCATTCGCGGCTTATATTCAAGGAATTCATGTATTCGTGGCTTATATATATCTCAGGAATTCATGCATTCGCGGCTTATATTTATACAAGGAATTGATGTATTCACAGCTTATATATATCTTAGGAGTTCATACATTCGCGGCTTAAATATATTCAAGCAATTCATGTGTTCATAGCTTATATATATCTCAGGAGTTCATGCATTCGCGGCTTATATATATTCAAGGAATTCATGTATTGGCGGCTTATATGTATCTTAGGAATTCATGCATTCCAGGCTTATATATATTCAAGGAATTCATGTATTCGCAGCTTATATATATTCAAGGAGTTCATGCATTTGCGGCTTATATATATTCAAGGAATTCATGTATTCATGGCTTATATATGTTCAAGGAGTTCATAGATTCGCGGCTTATATATATTCAAGGAATTCATGCATTTGTAGCTTCTATATGTTAGCTGGTTGCACTAACCCTTGCAGACTATCTATATGTCAGGAATTCAGGTGTTTGCGGCTTATGTATGCGAGGCTAACATATGCATGCGACACATATATGTGATCAAATAACACCTGAATTCATCATATGTAGAAGCCGTGAATACATGAATTCCTTGAATATATATAAGCCGCGAATGCATGAACTCCTTGAATATATATAAGCTACAAATGCATGAATTCCTAAGATACATATAAGCCGTGAATACATGAATTCCTTGAATATATATAAGCTGCAAACACCTGAATTCATCATATGTAGAAGCTGTGAATGCATGAATTCCTTGAATATATATAAGCTGCGAATACATGAATTCCTTGAATATATATAAGCCATGAATGCATGAATTCCTGAGATATATATAAGCTATGAATACTTGAATTCCTTGAATATATATAAGCCGTGAATGCATAAACTGCTTGAATATATATAAGCTATGAATGCATGAATTCCTGAGATATATATAAGCCACGAATACATGAATTCCTTGAATATAAGCGGCGAATGCATGAACTCTTTGAATATATATAAGCCACGAATGTATGAATTCCTGAGATATATATAAGCTACAAATATATAAATTCCTTGAATATATATAAGCTGCGAATGCATGAACTGCTTGAATATATAAAAGCCATGCAGGCATGAATTTCATATATATCTCAGGGCGGCCAATACATAGAGTAAAGATATACATCATAGTCGAGACTGGATGACCTAAACAACCTCTCGACCTGCAAAGATGTTCAGCCGAATTGGACTGTTGCCTGTACAGGCCTAGCGCCATGGTAGGTGCATAAGTACACTAGCAGGTTTATTACTGGTCTAACCTAGCATACCCATAGTCTGGTTAGCATAGCCGAGCCGGTTAACAAGCAGGGTTGATCATACCCAGTTATATGGACTAGCATCTCCAGCATGCAAGCCTACTACCAAGTCAGCCACACCAACTTACGGCAGCTACCACTGGCACATGAGGCACACCTTTCTATGAGACTATTTCCAGTGCGCTCTCCCTCCCCAGCATCTGAATTTTTATCCGTGACATATGAACTGTGTGTGATCTAGGTGAGAGCATTGCCAGGCCTGCTATATGTGTACAATCACAAGATTTCTTTACTGCGATACCGCCATACCTTCAATATTGACCGCGCCTGGCCTTCAATATGTGCACGTATAGCAGATCAATCTCACCGCCGAACAGTTAATATGAGTAACTTCAGTTGATAGAGGTGAGAGGATTGCCAGACCTAAGATGTTTGTATACATATAGCTAATCTATCTCACAGGGTTCTTAGCTGCGACACTGCCATACATCCAATATTGACTACACATACCTCCAATATTGACTGCACCCACGACACTGCCATACTTCCAATGTTGACCACGCCAGCTCTGTGAGATATGTACGCATACCTCCAATATTGACCGCACTAGGCCTCCAATATGTGCACACATAGCAGACCAATCTCACTACCGAACAGTTGATATAAGTAACTTCAGTTGATAGAGGTGAGAGGATTGCTAAACCTAAGATGTTTGTGTACACATAGCTAACCTATCTCATAGGGTTCTTAGCCTCGACACTGCCATACATCCAATATTGACCATGCCAGGCCTGCGAGATATGCATGCATACCTTCAATATTGACCGCACCCACGACACTGCCATACCTCTAATGTTGACCACGCCAGGCCTGCGAGATGTGCACGCATACCTCTAATACTGACTGCACCAGGTCTCCAATATATGCACGCATAGCAGACTAATCTCACCACCAATCAGTTAATATGAACAACTTCAGTTGATAAAGGTGAGAGCATTGCCAGACCTAAGATATGTATACATATAGCTAACCTATCTTACAGGGTTCTTAGCCGCGACACTGCCATACCTCTAATATTGACCACGCCAGGCGATATGTGTACATACCTCTAATACTGACCGCACCAGGCCTCTAATATATACACGCATAGAAGATCAATCTCATAATGATATGAGCAAGTTCATTTGCTAAAGGTGAGATATTGACATTCCATTATTCATGGATTACAGCTAATTCATTAAGACCATCGACAGTGCCATACCTCCACCATCGAGACAGTGCCATGCCTCTACCATCGAGACAGTGCCATGCCTCCAATGTTGAGAAAGTGCTATGCCTCTGGTATCAAGACAGTGCTATACCTGTGGTGTCGCGAGTGTCATGCCTCCGCCGTCGAGACAGTGCCATGCCTCCACCATTGAGACAGTGCTATGCCTCCGCCATCTAGACAGTGCCATCGAGACAGTGCCGCTATGCCTCCGCTGTCTAGGCTAGCTTGCCTCTACCATCCAGCCTGCCATGCCTCCGCCATCCAGCCTGCCATACCTCCGCTACCTAGCCTCCTATGCCTCTGCTGTCGACAGTGCCTTGCCTCCACTGTCTTGGCTGCCTTACTTCTACCATCAAGCATACCATGCCTCCGCCGTCCAGCATAGCATGCCTCCGCCGTCTAGCCTCCCATGTCTCTACCGCATAGCCTGCTGTGAATCCATCATCGACATTGTCATATCTGTACCACAGGCTAGTCTAAAGCGTAGTATTGTTATACTACTATCGTTTACAGACCTACGTAGGGGCCAGGCACTATGGCTAGGAATTCGTTAGGGACATAGGGAGGTGGAGACCAGTCCGGTTTATGATATTACTGTCTCCAATTGTATTTGCTTTTATGTACATAAATATTTAGAAATACTATAGACATTTATTATACTTATTTGTGCATGCATCCTGAATCATTGGTTCACTTTATTCAATGTAGTGTGCTGCAGTTGTAGTCTCGAATACCCTCAGTTGTAGGAAGGCAAACACGCATCTATTGAGGACTGAATAACAAAGACGGGTTAGAGCTTCTAGGTCCCCAGAATGGGCAGGGTTCAAGTAGCCCAATGCATCAAGGTATGCCTAAGTCGGAGTGAGGCTGTGGCCCATCTTATGCCTGGTGCATATCTTTGGGAGACACGCAAGTATACGTTAGTAGGTATCCAACGATTACCTCAAGGCAAGAAGCCTTGGTGAGTAGCCGTCAGCCTACTTGGCGAGTAGCCATTGGCCTCCTTGGCTCGGCATGAGTAATCCAGCTAAGAGAATAGCCGACTCGGCGGCGCGGGGCAAGGGGAAATAATTGGCTGTCAGCACGAGTCTTGGCGACATAGCGCGGGTAAAAATCAGCCCACTGCGCAAACTAGTCTCAATAGAATAAGGTTCTGGATTTGTTGTAAGGTAATGTAAGTATCATTCAATAGTTATGCCTGGCTATTAGCTGCAGTATTCGCTCTGTTCTATATATCTGTGGCAGTTTTTTGGATAAACTCTGTGTGAGTTTTCTAAGTTTGCTAGAGGTGCTGTACTTTGGCTAGTACCGCTTACTATTCAGTCTCCAACCATTGGATTTGTGCTTTCATGGCAACATAGCCTGGATCAATAGGGGTATAATGATAAGTAGTAGGTTGCTTCCCTTTATTTGATGGTCTTGGTAGAATAGAGGGTGCTACCGAGCAGATAATAGGTTCTGGGGAGGAAGAGGATAATGATCCGACTCCTATTTACTGACGAGGGGTGCCCCAATGTTCTTGGAACTGTGGGGTCGGAAATGGAGGTATGTAGTGTTATGTGATAAATTGTTCAGCTCGTTGCTGGGCCTGGACAACACTATCTTCATTATTGTTAGGTATGAGCTCATTAGAGCCTAGTCCGAGTAATCCTCTCAACATAGACATAGTTGTAGGGGATTTGGGGGTGTTGGGGTCTATAGAGGTGTATAGACAAGTAGTATAATGTTACAAGTGAGCTGTAACTACAAGAATACTTTGGAGTATTGGTAGATAAAAGTGGAGGTAAGTATAAATGCAGTTATAACTCGGGTGTAGTATGGACTCAATGAAAGTAAAGCTATATGAGACTTAGAACACTGCTTGGGTCTTATTCTATTAACTATGTAAAAGTAGTAGTTTATATAGAAGCGTTGATCTGATAAACCTTTATTAGATCTGGATGATACTTCCTAAAGCAGAGTAGTAGTATGGTAGCCTGGTATTGCCTAAGAGGGAAGTCCCTTCCCAATTAGAATCTATGCAGGCTGACATACATTGATTAGGCAGCCTGAACTTCAATGCATTGCAGTCAGGCTAGGATATAGGAGCTGAAAACCTAATACAACCAATAACATCAGTAACGATATCAGTTTGCCTTTGCGGCGTCCGACGCCGCTAATGACCCAAAGACAAACTGACAGTTAACGGCGGCCTGCGGACGTTGGTTGTCGCCCTGGCGCCTCTCTGTGTCAGTCCGCGCCGTCACGCCAATGCCCTACCATCTACGTCCCGGCGCGACCGCCTATGGGTGTCCGCCGCGATGCTTTACTCCCAGAGTCTACGCCAGGGCTCTGCGTCCGGACGGTGGGCGTCCCACGCCCCCTACGCCAGTAAAGGCATTATGATAGTTATGGACGCGAACCCGGTACTGCTTGCGCCATGGCGCTGTACCCTAAACCTCTGCGCCCTGAGGTCCTGCGTTATGTGTCAGCGTCGTGGGCACGTACCTTATGTATCCACGCCCTCAAGTTAAAGCGCCAATGCTCCAGGTGCTATAAGGGTGCCGGTACGCTCTAGCACAAGTTTACAGGTAAAACACTAGGTTCATGTAGGTGATAGCAGCCAGGAAAAGGCACTGAGGTAGAAGCTATACATTACAAGAACTATGTACCTTTAAGTTTCTATATACACGGCTGAACTTCCAATGTACTATTCCCTCTTGTATCCCGTAGAACTCTATGCTGCGCATATGCCTCCCAAAATCCCAGCTGCACATATGCCTCCCAAAATCCCAGCGGTTCCATGATCTGAGCCCTGTCGCTATTAGCCATGGAACGCTGATATATTTGGCACACAACACTGATATTGCGAGACTGTACCCATCTGAGGCTACCCAATAGCTGGCTTATGTAGTCAGACGCTGCCGAAAGCAACGCCTAGTACTAGAGCTATTAGCTATGCGTTCTCATAGTGTCCGTGGATTTTCTGGCAAGTTCACGTACCTAGCTATGTCTGCCCATATACATGGGGGATATCTAGGGAGTGCACTTGGGGAGTCCTAAGAGCAATTAGCTATCGCTTTCACATAGAGTTCGCTGGTTTTCTGGCGAGTTCACGTACCTAGCAACGCCTGCGTCTGCCTGCGCATATAGTTGTGAATATCTGGGGAGTGCACTTGCGGAGTCCTGAGAGAAATTAGCTATGCCTTCAAGGCCCCGCGCACTTGGTTGTTTTGTGCTCTCGTGCACGCGGGGGAGAAAAGTGTACATAATGAGTGTGGAGTTTGTCGGTCCAGCCGCCGTCGTTCGGTCTCATCCTCCGTCGCGATGAGGGGTCACGTGAGCGCTCAATAGGGGTTAGATATACACGTTTGTATCGTTCCATGCACTTGAGCGGTCTTTTGGTCGCTTGGGACACACTTCCGTATCGATTAACGAGAATCCTGAGGCGTTCACGTGAGGGCTCTATAGTGGTTACATATACGCGTCTGTGTCCGCATCGATCCATGCACTTGAGCGGTCTTTAGATCGCTTGGAGATACACTTCCGTATCGATTAACGAGAATCCCTGAGGCGTTCACGTGAGGGCTCTATAGTGGTTACATATACGCGTCTTGTCCGCATCGATCCATGCACTTGAGCGGTCTTTTGGTCGCTTGGGATACACTTCCGTATCGATTAACGAGAATCCTGAGGCGTTCACGTGAGAGCTCTATAGTGGTTACATAGTGTCCGCATCGATCCATGCACTTGAGCGGTCTTTAGATCGCTTGGGATACACTTCCGTATCGATTAACGAGAATCCTGAGGCGTTCACGTGAGAGCTCTATAGTGGTTACATATACGCGTCTGTGTCCGCATCGATCCATGCACTTGAGCGGTCTTTAGGGCGCTTGGTATACACTTCCGTATCGATTAACGAGAATCCTGAGGCGTTCACGTGAGAGCTCTATAGTGGTTACTTATACGCGTGTGTGTCCGCATCGATCCATGCACTTGACCGGTCTTTTGGTCGCTTGAGACACACTTCCGTATCGATTAACGAGAATCATGAGGCGCGCGTGTGTGTCCGCATCGATCCATGCACTTGAGCGGTCTTTAGATCGCTTGAGATACACTTCCGTATCGATTAACGAGAATCATGCGGCGTTCACGTGAGGGCTCTATACCGGTTACATATACGCGTGTGTGTCCCGCATCGATCCATGCACTTGAGCGATCTTTAGATCGCTTGAGATATACTTCCGTATCGATTAACGAGAATCATGAGGCGTTCACGTCAATGGGGTTCACGTGTCTGTGTCCGTATCGATCCATGCACTTGAGCGGTCTTTTGGTCGCTTGACATACACTTCCGTATCGATTAACGAGAGTCCTGAGGCGGGGTCTATAGGTGTTGATATACGCGTCCGTCTGCGTCCGCATCGATCCATGCACTTGAGCGGTCTTTTGGTCGCTTGAGACATACTTCCGTATCGATTAACGAGAATCATGAGGCGCGCGTGTGTGTCCGCATCGATCCATGCACTTGAGCGGTCTTTAGATCGCTTGAGATACACTTCCGTATCGATTAACGAGAATCCTGAGGCGTTCACGTGAGGGCTCTATAGTGGTTACATATACGCGTGTGTGTCCGCATCGATCCATGCACTTGAGCGGTCTTTAGATCGCTTGAGATACACTTCCGTATCGATTAACGAGAATCATGAGGCGTTCACGTCAATGGGGGTCACGTGTCTGTGTCCGTATCGATCCATGCACTTGAGCGGTCTTTTGCTCGCTTGACATAC
>ML121682.1:10040-26422 GCA_003788615.2 Terfezia boudieri ATCC MYA-4762
GTTAGACTTACGACAGAGCTAAAGCTAAAGTCCCCATCTCTCTGTACCGTCGGTAACTGGAGGCGAATACGAAAGGGGAACCTATAAAGTCCAGAATATTTCTCCTTCCTTGTGGAGTCCTGATATCAATTCGTCGATTCACTGTTTGATCTCAGGTTTCCACGACAGTAGCATGGTGGAGGTGGAGGTGGAGTTGGATGTGGTCGATGCTGCTCTCGCCCACTATCTACAACATTGCAAGGAACACTGGTCTTACTGCAAGGACTATTATTGTCCAGCACATGGAAGCTCTCACCAAATGAGCAATAGATATTTTGATATCACTAAGTGTGCTATTTGCGGAGAAGAGGGACATGGCAGCTTGACCTGTATCTTCTTGGATACAGTTCTTATAAAGAGGAAGGAACACCTCAGGACTATAGTTAAGCAGCTCAGTGACAAACTAGAGTCCAAAGGTGCTATCATCGTACCACCTCCACCTCCACCTCAACCTACACCAGTCAAGCTTTTCCAGACCTCTAATGGGGTTATGACCTACCGCCAACTAGAGGAAGCTCTCAAGAATGCACCAATCACACCTCAGCAACCGTGGAATCCTCCACAACCTCCAGTAGCGAGCGGCAGCAACGCAATCGAGATCGAAACTGCAGCAGTCACCACTCGTTCTCAAAAGCGAGTAGCAATCGAGGAATGACCAATTTTTATTCCCATGCCGAAATACAGAGGTCCCAGGCAACGCTGTGACTTTTGTAAACTCCCAGGACACAACTCCGCCACTTGTGAGAAGAAGAAGCCTACTATCCATGACTTCAACCATCGGATTGAGCCAACTCTCAACAAGCTCATCGACGACAAGCACGTCAATAATGGATGGGAAGACGACAAGGACTACTATATCATTCAATGGTTGGACCAGGGAGAAGGAATGAAGGCAGCATACCAAGCATGTATGAAGGTATGTCCAATCTGGAAGGAACACTATGATTCAACAGTACAGCAGAAGGATCATAGGAAAAGAGAGGGATTTTTGTATGTCAAGAACATACAGGGACAATGGAGATTAGTCTGACTGAGTACTTTCAATATCGAAGGTAAGAACTATCTCGAACTAGTGATAAATGAAGCACATGAAGCAACAGCTCATAGTGGAATCGAAAAAACCATGAGATACCTTACTGACCGATATCAATGTCAGTCCTTTGCAGAAGCGGTTAAGGACTATGTCGGTAGTTGTGATACTTGTCAATGGACAAAGTATTCAAATAGAGCACCTCTCGGGCAGGTAATGCCTTTACATGTACTAGAGAGACCATGGACGGATATAGCAATGGATTTTCTTAAGTTAGCACCTGTTTTTACTAAGTGTTTTATCCTGCATCCGAATATTCCTGTTGAAGAAGAGCATATTATTTGTATTTCTCGACTTTGGATAATTGTCGATAGACAATCAGGATTTAAATTTCTTATTCCTGTTCCAGACAATTTCACAGCAGAACAATGTACTGCTACCTTTGAGACTTATGTAGTCCTGATTATGGGATATCCTTTTTGTATTGTTTTTGATCGAGACACTCTTTTTATGTCAACTCACTTTAAGGATTGGGCAAGGAATAAAGGAATCAAATTGGAACCGTCTACGGCATACCACCCTCGTGCAGACGGACAATCTGAAATCGTTAACAAAGAAATCTTGCAAGTAGCAAGAGCATGTAAGATCGAAGGATTTGACTGGCTACAGAAATTACCAGAGATACAGTTGAAACTGAACTCTAGGTATAATGCTGCCAGGAAAAATAGTCCTTTCCTTACATTATTAGGATTTGATGCATACCACGGAGTATCAATATTACCATATCCTATCAACGCTTATAAATCAGCAACCGAACGTCATAGTAATACATCTCAAAATCTCTATGACACCAAAAAGACACAAGCATCTCAAGCCAATAAACGAGTACCCATGATGACTAAATTTAAGGTTGGTCAACAAGTCATGTTATCCTCAGAAAACATCAACTTATTGAACATCTCAAACAAACTCAAGCCACGATGGCTAGGTCCCTTTCCTATTATATCAACGAATTGGAAACGAAACAACTATAGCCTCGATCTATCAAGTCAACCAAACCTTAATCTCATATATAATACTTTCCATATCAGCAAGCTGAAACCTTATCGAAACAATGATCCATCTAAATTTCCAAACAGACAATCCAGAGAACCTGGACCTGTAAAAGATGATCGTTATGAAGTAGAGAAAGTATTAGAATTCAGAACGGCACCACGCACTGGTGAACGTCAATATAAGGTTAGATAGCTCGGCTACTCTCCTAAGCATGATTCTTGGGTAAACACCAAGGATATCACTCAGGAGATTCTTCAAGACTTTTGGACAACCAGAAGCTTACAAAATACATTCAAGAGACGTCGAACAGCAAGAGGAAGACAAGGACCTTGTACTAGAGATGAAACTCGAGCTCTCATACAACAAGAACGAGATCGAGTCCTAAATCAGACGAACCCTACCGAAATACACACCAACGCCAACATACTCAAAATGCATAAAATTCTGGGAAGAATGGAAGCGAAAAAGGCAGAAGAATAAACTATAAATATAGTAAATCCTTCTAAGTGGGGAAGTGTAATAAGGAAGCTTATTATCTTATATTTCATATCCTGTATTTTCTATATTTATTGCATTATTATGTAACTAGCGTTCACGGTCGAAGGGCTAGCCTTCGTCCACCCTCAGTAACTGCCAGATTCGGTAGTTCAACTGCCACGGAATTTACCACAGTAAATTCCATGGAACTTGCTGTTTTGTGGACACCTTCTTAGGCTCCACACCCTCCTATATGGCATACCCTCCTCCGGAGGTGTGCCAACTATCATTATGTATTTCCTTAGTCATTAGGGTCTCTGAACAGCTATATAAAGGCTGCTGGATCCCCTCTGGAATCCATCAGTCTTCAGACAACCCAAACAGCAGCGATCAGATAGATAGCATAATTACAACTGAAGATTACACCTGTTATATTATTGTTCCTTACGGAACACCCCTCTTAGTAATCAACCTACCCTTCTGAGGCAATCCCTCAGCAGAACCGGCCTACATAAACATCTGTCCCCAAACAGATATAGATTGTATAAACGGTACCGAATGACTACTGTCTAGTATTATTCATTACAATCGTTGATATAAAGTCAGATTTGTTTACACTTGTGTAAGTGCAATATAAAGTATCCTAAGGTTGATCAGGCCTTGGATGTAGAGGGTTTATTTAATAAAGATTAACTTTAGATGTTAAAAAAAATGTAATGAATGATACTAGACAGTAGTCATTCGGTACCGTTTATACAATCTATATCCGCTTGGGGATGGATGTTTGTATATGCCGGTTCTGCTGAGGGATTGCTTCAGAAGGGTAGGTTGATTACAAAGAGGGGTGTTTCATAAGGAACAATAATATAACAGGTGTAATCTTTATTTGTAATTATGCTATCTATCTGATCACTGCTGTTCGGGTTGTCTGAAGACTGATGGATTTCAGAAGGGATCCAGCGGCCTTCATATAGCTGTTCAGAGACCCTAATGACTAAGGAAATACATAATGATGGTTGGCACACCTCTAGAGGAGGGTGTGCCATAGGAGGGTGTGGAGCTCAAGAGGGTGTCCACAAAACGGCAAGTTCCATGGAATTTACCGTGGCAAATTCCATGGCAGTTGAACTACCGAATCCGGCAGTTGCTAAGGGTGGACGAAGGCTAGCCCTTCGACCATGAACGCTAGTTACATAATAATGCAATAAATATAGAAAATACAGGATATGAAATACAAGACAATAAGCTTCCTTATTACATTTAGTGTCTGGATGGCTCTTTCACTAAGTCCATCTGTTTGCGGGTGGTAGGCTGTTGAGAGGCGGAGGGTTATTCCAAGCTTCTTATTTACTTCTTTGAGGAACTTGGAAGCGAATGGAGGGCCACGGTTAGAGGTGATATGTTTCGGGAGTCTATAGAGCCTCCATATCTCGTTAATATAGATATTAGCTACGTCAGCTGCTGTCCATGTTGTTTTTGCCGGAACGTAATGCTGTACTTTGGTGAACCGGTCTGTAACAACGAGAATAGCATTGAAGCCTTCTGACTCTGGGAGTTCTCCCATGAAATCCATAGCTATTTCCTCAAAGGGGTGTTCCCCTGTTGGCATTGGTACCAACTTAGTTTGCCTGCTATGCCTGTCCGCTTTTGCCTTCTGACACTTGATACACCCTGCCACATAGTTTGCTACATCCTCTTGCCACTTATCCCATACAAAGTTCCGTGATACTAGCTCTTGCATTCAATGTCTTCCCCAATGACCAGCCACTTAACTGTCATGATGCTGTCTAAGCACTTCCAACCTATACTTTTGAGGAACGATCCATAGTCCATCCTTCTTTTTCCATCCTGCCACATCAATCCCATCTACTTCCACATCCTCAGCTTCCTTTTCATCCTCTTCTCCAAGCACTATTAGTTGTCTTTCATCGAAAAATTTGGCTTCCATACCAGATTTCTCTTCCCCTGAATGTCTAGATAGGCTATCTGGCTTGCCCATCTTTGTGCCAGGTCGGTAGTGGATTTGGTAATAGAATTCAGACATCTGTAGGTACCAGGTAGCTTGACGAGAGTTGAGTTTCTGCTTGGTGTTGAAGTATTATAACCCTTGATGGTCTGTATAGACGTTCACATTAACACCTACTAGCCAATCTCGCCACTTCCGGAAACAATCCACTATTGCGAATAGTTCTTTATCATAGATTGGCCAGTTGCGTTGGGTAGCGGAAAGGGTTTTTGTATGGTATTCAACTGGGTGCAGTCTTTTAGCTCCGTCGATGATGTGATATAGAGACAAGATGCCAGCAATTGCCTGATTACTAGCATCGGTTTCCATAAGTGTCTCAAGGGTTCTATCGAATTGAGTTAGGGTGGGAGCAGACATAAATTGTTGGCGTAGTTTGTCGAAGGCTCTCTGTTGTTGCTCTCCCCACGAGAAGAGTACATCCTTAGTTACTATCTATTAGTGGTCTAGCTTTACCACTGTAATTTTCAATGAACTAACGATAGTAATTAGCAAAACCAAGGAATGCTTGTACCTCCTTCTTTTTTATTAGAACTGGCCACTTGGATATTGTTTCGAGCTTGGAGGGGTCCATTTGGATCTGCTGACCATTGATTACATGACCTAGGAAGACGGTCTCCTGAACATGGAATTCTGATTTAGCGAGATTGATAGCTAACCCATGTTAAACGTACTGTTGGAGAACCTTTTCTACCAACTGCTGATGCTCTACCTCTGTCTCCCCACCATATATTAAGATGTCATCCAAGTACCAGATACATCCTTCCATGTCCTTGAAGATCGAGTCTATCATTTCTTAGAAGGTAGCAGGAGCATTTGTTAATCCAAACGGCATGACAGTGTATTCGAATAGTCCTTTCTTGGTACAAAAGGCAGTCTTCCATTCGTGGCCTGGAGCAATACGGATTAGGTTGTATCCATTCTTCAAATTGAGCTTTGTGAACCATTTCCCTCCTCTAGTTTTATCAAGAAGTTCGGAGATGAGTGGTAGGGGGTACTTGTTCGGGATTGTTAGTCGATTTAAGGCTCGATAGTTAACACATATTCTCAAAGATCCATTCTTCTTTTTGACGAATAATATAGGGGCACCGGTGGCCGACCGAGAGTAGCTGACCTTGCCTGTTGGTACTTCTTTCTTCAAGTAGGCCTGGAGTGCCTCATCCTCTTCCCTTGTGGTCTTGTAGATGGCCTCCATAGGTATCTTTGCGTTCAGGTCTTGTAGGGGGATTTCGTAATCCCATGACTGGTATTCAGGTAGACGATCTGCCTGTTCTGTAGAGAATATTTGTGTATAACGGGAGTACCGTTTGCTGGCGTCAATAATTAGCAGAACCTCGCCATCCTCTAGTGGTTCTTTATCCATATCTAAAAGAAAAACAGATGGAATCCACTGCACAGAACAAGGTATAACCAGACCCGTATTAATATTCCTTAAATACCTACTTATAAGGTCTACCACAAAACCATTTTCCTTCAACCAAGATAATCCCAAAACAATATCCTTTTTACCAATATCCAATACCTCAGTATCCAAAGGAAACTTACCTAAGAAATTTCCTCCTGAAGAAACCGAAAACGATATATTAACCACAAATTTTCCTCCAACCAAATTTGATCCATTACCCTACCTATGTAAGGAAAGATACTAGACAGTAGTCATTCGGTACCATTTATACAATCTATATCCGCTTGGAGATGGATGTTTGTGTATGCCAGTTCTGCTGAGGAGTTGCCTCAGAAGGATAAGTGGATTACTAAGAGGGGTGTTCCGTGAGGAACAATAATATAATAGGTGTAATCTTCGTTTATAATTATGCTATCTATCTGATCGCTGCTGTTCGGGTTGTCTGAAGACTGATGGATTCCAGAGGGGATCCAGCGGCCTTTATATAGCTGTTCAGAGACTCTAATGACTAAGGAAATACATAATGATGATTAGCACACCTCCAGAGGAGGGTGTGCCATACAGGAGGGTGTAGAGCCCAAGAGGGTATCTACGAAATGGCAAGTTCCATGGAATTTACCGTGGCAAATTCTGTGGCAGCTGAACTACCGAATCCGGCAGTTGCTAAAGGTGGATGAAGGCTAGCCCTTCGACCGTGAATGCTATTACATAATAATGCAATAAATATAGAAAATACATGATGTAAAATACAAGACAATAAGCTTCCTTATTACACTTCCCCACTTAGAAGGATTTACTATATTTATAGGTTATTCTTCTGCCATTCCCACTTCTATTCTTCCCAGAATTTTATATATTGTGAGTATGTTGGCATTGGTGTGTATTTCGATAGGGTTCGTCTGATTTAGGACTCGATCGCGTTCTTGTTGTATGAGAGCTCAAGTTTCATCTCTAGTATAAGGTCCTTGTCTTTCTCTAGTTGTTCGATGTCTCTTAAAGGTATTCTCTAAACTTCTGGTTATCCAAAACTCTTGGAGAATCTCCTGAGTGATATCCTTGGTGCTAACTCAAGAATCATGCTTAGAAGAGTAGCCGAGCTATCTAACCTTTTATTGACGTTCCCCAGTACGGGGAGCCATTCTGAATTCTAATACTTTCTCAACTTTATAACGATCATCTTGTACAGGTCCCGGTTCTTTGGATTGCCTGTTTAGAAATTTAGATGGATCATTGTTTCGATAAAGTTTCAGCTTGCTGATATGGAAAGTATTATATATGAGTTTTAAGTTAGGTTGACTTGATAGATCGATGCTATAGTTGTTTTGTTTCCAATTAGTTGATATAATAGGAAAGGGACCTAGCTATCGTGGCTTGAGTTTGTTTGAGACATTCGATAGATTGATATTTTCTGAGGATAATATGACTTGTTGACCAACGTTAAATTTAGTCGTTATGGGTACTCATTTATTGGCTTGAGATGCTTGAGTCTTCTTGGCATCATAGAGATTTTGTGATGTATTACTATGACATTCGGTTGCTGATTTATAGGCATTGATAGGATATGGTAATATCGATACTCCGTGGTATGCATTAAATCCTAATAATGTAAGGAAAGGACTATTTTTTCTGGCAGCATTATACCTAGAGTTGAGTTTCAACTGTATCTCTAGTAATTTCTGTAGCCAGTCAAATTCTTCAATCTTACATGCTCTTGCTACTTGCAAGATTTCTTTGTTAATGATTTCAGATTGTCCATCTGTACGAGGGTAGTACGCAGTATACGGTTCCAATTTGATTCCTTTATTCCTTGCCCAATCCTTAAAGTGAGTTGACATGAAAAGAGTGTCACAATCAAAAACAATACAAAAAGGATATCCCATAATTGGGACTACATGAGTCTCAAAGGTAGCAGTACATTATTCTGCTATGAAATTGTCTGAAACAGGAATAAGAAATTTGAATCCTGATTGTCTATCGACAATCATCCAAAGTCGAGAAATACAAATAATATGATCTTCTTCAACAGGAATATTTGGATACAGGATAGAATACTTAGTAAAAACAGGTGCTAACTTAAGAAAATCCATTGATATATCCGTCCATGGCCTCTCTGGTACATGTAAAGGCATTACCTGCCCAAGAGGTACTCTATTAGAATACTTTGTCCGTTGACAAGTATCATAACAGCTAACATAGTCCTTAACTACTTCTGCAAAGGACTGATATTGATATCGGTCAGTAAGATATCTCATGGTTTTTTCGATTCCACTATGAGCTGTTGCTTCATGTGCTTCATTTATCACTAGTTCGAGATAGTTCTTACCTTCGATATTGAAAGTACTAGGTAAGACTAATCTCCATTGTCCCTGTATGTTCCTGACATACAAAAATCCGTCTCTTTTCCTATGATCCTTCTACTGCACTGTTGAATCATAGTGTTCCTTCTAGATTGGACATACCTTCATATATGCTTGGTATGCTGCCTTCATTCCTTCTCCCTGGTCCAACTATTGGATGACATAGTAGTCCTTGTCGTCTTCCCATCCATCACTGACATGCTTGTCGTCAATGAGCTTGTTCAGAGTTGGCTCAATTCGATGGTTGAAATCATGGATAGTAGGCTTCTTCTTCTCACATATAGCCGAGTTGTGTCCTGGGAGTTTACAAAAATCACAGCATTGCCTGGGACCTTTGTACTTTGGCATAGGAATGAGAATTGGTCGTTCCTCGATTGCTACTCGCTTTTGGGAACGAGTGGTGACTGCTGCAGTTTCGATCTGGATTGCATTGCTGCCGCTTGCTACTGGAGGTTATGGATGATTCCACGGGTGTTGAGGTGCGATTGGTACATTTTTGAGAGCTTCCCCCAGTTGGCAGTAGGTTATTACCCCGTTGGAGGTCTGGAAAAGCTCTACTGCTGTAGGTTGAGGTGGAGGTGGAGGTGGTACGATGACAGCACCTTTGGACTCTAGTTTGTCACTTAGCTGCTTAACTATAGTCCTGAGGTGTTCCTTCCTCTTTATAAGAACTGTATCCAAGAAGATACAGGTCAAGCTGCCATGTCCCTCTTCTCTGCAAATAGCACACGGGGTAATATCAAAATATCTATTGCTCATTTGGTGCGAGCTTCCATATGCTGGACAATAGTAGTCTTTGCAGTAAGACCAATGTTCCTTGTAATGTTGTAGATAGTACGCGAGAGCAGTATCCAATCTGAATGCTATTTCGATTTCGATTTCGGGGGTAGAGATATCTAATGCCATTGCCTCCACTTTTGCTTTCCTCTTGGATATTTCTTTGAGTTGTTCCTTAGTAAGAGGAACAAATCTAAGTCCAAGAACTGTTAGAGGCTTGCATTCTGGTTTGGGTACTCGATTATACCCTTCAAATATCTCTTCTAGAATTTCCGTGAGGGCCTCTTCTTCCGAACAAGAGTCCTCATCCTTCACGATGTCATAATCTGTTTCCTCGATTTCTGTCTGGTCCTCATCATTAAGGTAGGGGCAAGAGTAGTGGTGTCTTGCCACTTCTGATCTTCCATGACATTTGTTGTAATCGCAGTCGACATGCTTGAAATTGATAGCTCCGCGAGATACCATTTTCTCTGGAATAATAAGCTTTTCTTGTGGTGTAACTTTCCGAGAGGTAGTTATAGCGTTGGTATAAATATGAGGAGGATAGGTAATGTTAGGAGGATCAATGTTGGTGGAGATATAATCGTCCACACTAGTGGGAATATCCTGATATTTATACTTCCTAGATAGAGTATCTGCTACCAAATTTTCCTTTCCTACGGTGTGCTGGATAGTACAGTCAAATTCCATTAGATAATCTTGCCATCGTCTGAGCTTCTCGCTAGACGGTGCTTGAGTGTGAAATGTAACCCATAGTTTGTGATTGGTAAGGATTGTAAATTTGTGACCTCTCAGCTGAGCCTCAAAAAATTTTAATGAGTCAATAATTGCCAACAGTTCCTTTTGGAAGGTGGGATAATTTAATTGAGCTGGATTAAATTTTCGAGAGTGAAAACAAGATGGTCTAATTTGATTTAATGGTCCTTGGCCGATCCAAGATCCCAATCCTACATCACTTACATCATAAACTAAATATTTTGGATCAGTTGACTTATTATTCCAGGGTTTTAAAACATGTAGGGAATTCATGAGTTCCTTTAGTTTTTCAAATGCTGTATTATGAGTGTCTGTCCATTCCCATTTCTTCGTTTCATCAGGAACGATTTATATGGCGTCCGGACGCCACTATGAAGTCTCCCGGACGCCACCGTCTTGCCAATGTCTCCCGTGGCGTCCCCTGCCATTAGAGGTCGTCCACATCCTAGTCTCCGTCCTACGAATGTCTCCCGTGGCGTCCCCCATTATCAGAGGTCTCCCATATCTTACCCTCGTCCTGCCAATGTCTCCCTGGCGTCCACTGGTCTCCCATGCCTTACCCTCCGTCCTGCCAATGTCTCCCTGGCGTCCACTGGTCTCCCATGCCTTACCCTCCGTCCTACCAATGTCTCCCTGGCGTCCACTGGTCTCCCATGCCTTACCCTCCGTCCTGCCAATGTCTCCCTGGCGTCCACTGGTCTCCCATTCCTTACCCTCCTTACTGCCAATGTCTTCTGTGGCGTCCACCTTTATCTGAGGTCCTCCAGATCTTATCGTCCGTCCTTGCATGACCTTCTAGCGTCCTATGTTATCTCTCAGTTCTCTTACTCCTGTGTCTTCGTGACGTATTCCATTACTCACTTTTGTATAATAATCACAATCCCGTACAGTCTCCTCAGAATCTCTCAAGTGCCTTGCCTTTGAAAGTCGTTCCTTATATTGCCACTTCTATCTACCGCTATGTATACATTTCATTCTACGTACTCAAATCAATTCTATTATTCACCAACTACAACTTTCCCATTTCTAGCGGAATTAAATGTGCCATCCCCTCAATGTCCCCTATCCTTACCACATGTAACCCTTTTCCCTCCTCCTTTCGTTCCATTTTGATCATTCCTTCTTCTCCACTTGGCTTTACTGATCCCCGGAGTCGCAGCAGTTCTACCAACGCAACTTCATGGTTCCTCCCCACATGGTCTCGGATACTGAACAGCCCTTCCAATCTCCCCACTGTCTTCCCGTCCGGCTGGCCTACTTACAATTCCGCTACCACTCTCTCCCGCCGACGAACCCATACCCAATCCGCTCTTGGCTTCCCGTTCTTTCTGAATACCTGTTTCCCTGTCCACCTAACATAATGCACTACTTCACCCTCACCTTGAAACTGAATGACAGGGACGGACAATATGTAGTAGTAATATGCACTGTAATTGTATATCTTCCCAGTATCGGCCACAGGCTTTTCTCTGGCCATATTCAACTTTAGGTAGTCACAGAATCGCTCAGTCAGACACGGAATACCCAATTCTTCCGCAAGCGATGAGAGAGGTATCCCACTCAGGTTTTCCGCACTTTGTTTCCCTCCTAATGTTGGACCCTTACTCCCTGGTTTCAGTCCCGTTTTATCCCGTGATGGATCCTGGCTGTCCGCAGCCAACATCTTTCGCACGTCAGCAGGCATTTTAATATCATGACTCCACGCAATGAGATTCAACTCCCGCATTCGGATTGCATAATCCCTAGAGATACTATCCAGGATCTGCTCCACCGCATCAACTCGGTTGGACCGTCTATAAGCGTCCTTTAGTGGCTTGTGAAGTGCCTCAGTGATCTCAGTGGAGTACTGTGGGAGTGTCCTAAAATCGGTTATCTGGGACCCATAGTGGAATAGAAGATGCATTTTCGGAAAGTTGAACGTAGCTTGCTGGAGGACGTCATGGACTACTTGCTGTCTCTCTTGCCGGTCTTCCACACTCCGTTTTGCTTGCTGCGTGGCTGTGAGCTGGAAGTACTGATCTATGGTCGACTGCCGCGCCTGACCCTCTGCCAGCTCCGGAGCAGCCCTTACCGCCTCTTGACGATCTGCCTTACTTGCCCGAAATTCCCGAAAAATGTGCATAGACTGATGAAACTGTCGCAGATAGTCATTCATGTATCCAATGGTTCCTGGTGTATGGCTCCAGTATCTTGCCATTAGACAGAAATCCGTCATGGCACGCACACATCGTATGGCTAGTTTGCTATCATGCTGAGCAGCCGCCGACAGCCTGGGAGTGTCCTTGCTTTGATGCATCGCAGCTGTGAAGCATGCCAAAATAACATGGTTGACTCCCCTCATTTCCGAGCTACTCCACATCGTGATCTGGCGATACCGTTTTTGTGGAGGATGGTACCCAGGGTACGGTGGGATAGCCTCCCATATCGAGTCGAAGGCTTCAAGTCGTTTATGTTTCTGCAAAAATCCCTCTATCCAATCTAGTAGATGCTTCAGAATCCCAAGCTGGATATTATGCAGAAGGTCCCCTCGGACAATTAGGGGTGGCATGATGCCCTTGAGTGTCTACAGGGCATTGGGAATCGGTTTGACCCCTTGGGTCTGTAAGCTGCTCTGCGTTAGCTGTCATATGCCACAATGCAGGGTTTTCAGTGTCCATACCTGTCCACATCACCGGCTTTGAATAGCCTCTGGTAGTCAATATGATTGCGAACTGCATACGGTCTTTTTAGTAGCATGCCCAATTCGCACGGGGCTGCAGTGCAAATGGGACATCTATTGGTTTTTATGCCATGGATGTTTACATTTTCCATATGGTCTGCAAGCCAGCTTGAAACCATGGGAATACATTTCCTGACTTTTTCATCGGCGCAAACCATTTCACATCCTCCACCCTACTCCAATCAGTCATTAACGGACATCCACTGACTCCTGATACATTGTTCACGCATACCTCATATAGTTGCACCAGGGGTTGCAGAATGCGCCCCAGGATCTCGTGCTGGACTCTGAGCGCATCATACTCCTGCTGTTGTGGATTAAACCCTTTAATTCCCTTGTTGCGCTTAGGACCGACCGGCAGAAGGGCAATGAGCATCCAAGCCTGTGTAGTAGGTTTGTTTCGAATGTGCGAGGGGATGTTGGCGATAGACATGAACAACGGCCACAATTTCTTATCCCCGGAGAAATTGGTGAGGAATGTTTGATCCGATGTCAGAATAACTGGAATTAGTGTTGACCCGACCGGGAGGGTCAACTAACTGATGCTCAGTGTCCTTAGTAAGATTACATATCCACTTGATTGTGACCTACCTGCGTTTGCCACCACCAATCCCCTGTATGCATTTCCGTATACACCCGGTTACCCCAAGCATCAAACTCACGAACTGGCTCAAATATCAGGTCTTTGGCAAACGTCCTCTGTTGTAAAAGATACCCCAGAGTACACTGTATGTCCCTGTAATAGAAAGCACACCCACGTTGTAGATGGAAATCGACGGTTCCTTGATGCCATGCAGGTTGATCTATGAACTCCCGCATCTTATTCCGCAATGTATGACCAGACTTGAAGTGGACTCTGACTGTCTCCAGTTGATCCGCAGGGAGTAGATTGTTGCAGAAGAAATTGTCAATATTTTTCAGAGACATCTTGCTCTCGTGGAAGAATCGAGCTAGCCTGTACTCATACACATTGTCGAATGGTGCCAGTGGGTTATATTGTGGGCTTCTGACATGCTGGAAAATATAGTCTTTGATAGTTTTGCCAGCTGCGTACTGAGGCAGCAGGCGCTGAGGTCCCCTCGCGAGTTCTCCGACGACCAGTGTAGACTCCTGAGGGTCTGGACCATGACTCCGGGTGTCAATCCCAGCACTTCGGGGAGAAACTGAAGCACTTGAAGTTATATTGGCAATCGCCGGCGTTTCAACAGCGCCCTTGGAACGTTTGGAGGATTCCGGAGTCGACAAAGTGAGGGTACAACCGCGTTTGGAGCTTATCGGAGGCTCATCAGAGAGTGATGCCACTAGCTTATTGGGGTGTTTACTCCGTAGATGTCGACCATATTGTCCAGCAGAGCGGAACACGAAATGACAAAACTGACACTGCATTTGATGTGAATATTAATGGTGATGGAGACAGTATTATGATTGAAGGACACCTACCATCAGAAGAGGCCTCATAGGGAGACATCGTGGAGACCAACTGGCTCGGTGTCGCGTTCCACTTCTGCATTCCACTGTCTAAGTCCTAACGTAGAAAGGGTTGTACTGTCTGCTGACAGTCCGCTGATTGCGGGTTAAAATCCATGGTAAATTCACCACAGCGATATAAAGCGTCGTCTGCAGAGCTAGACTTCCGGGCTGGAGGGTGATCAATCTGAACAGAATTAGACTAAATGGCTAACCCCTTTAAGTTGTTGCTTTCCGGCGCAGATACTAGTCTGGTTGGCACAACACCTCCAAAACATCTTTGGAGAGGCTAGTGCTAGCCAGACTAGTCTGGCTTGTACAGCAATAAGCTTGTAGCTTGCACTAGACCATGACTGGCTAAGCCTGGTAGAGACTTGGCACACTCGCAGTCTACTAGAGTCCATGGAGAATGCAATATGTCTTGTATCACCTGACACGAATCACCAGTCTCCAGGATGTTCTAGGCAGGCTGTTCAGACGCAACGCTACGCATGCCAACCAGACTAAGATGCAGGTAGTTACTCAGAGTACATAAGTAGTCTCGTGTCTAGTCTCGTGCCACTCGTGTCTAGATACTCGTGGATAAGAGCACGAGTCTAGGATAAGAGAGGCCTAGTTGCGGCCTAGAACAAGCTAGTGCAGGATTAGTCTGGTTGTAATACGTTCCTAAGTAGTCTGGTTGGCACAAGCCCCTCGCAAGAGGGTTCCTAAGGAAGACCCTGGAGCCATTCAGAGTGCCTAGCACCCACTCAGATTGGCCTGGTTCGGCCCCTGAGTGTGAGTCGCAATAGAACTTTTCAGTAGAATATAGGGGAGTATACTATTATGGTCGAAAACAAATTGTCACGAAGCTTATATAGTTAAGGTGATTGCCCCCAAGTTTGACTTCTCGACAGTAGAATACCATTATTGCAAGTGAGTAAGTATACCATTCAGACCCTCACTGTCCCATGGCATACTAACAGTGGATAGCTTACAACTACGACCCATATTCTGCACCAACTAGTCTCGGTAACAACCACAACCGTAAGTCAATGCACAACTATGCAGGGGTCCTTGTTGTCTGAGCAGAGACTAACCACGTATGGCATAGGTACATACAATGTCTAGTAATGATAACGCGGCAGCTGTCAGCGACGAGAGGACTATAAGGAAGGCCGCAGAGCGTATCGGCTTTTTTGATAAAGACATCCCTGGTCAATTGTACACACAATGGCGTAAGCAAGTACATAGGGGAATACAGAACTTCAACTGCCATGGCCCGGAAGAGGCAGGGTCAAATAAGTGGGAATCCTTCTGAGAGTGGGCCGCTGGCCAACCCACGATGGCTCCAAGGGGTCAGCTGGCGTATCAGGATGAGGCGATTCGGAAACACATCCGAATACTATGTGACGACGTAGCGAAAAAGGCCAGAGGCAGTCGGCAAGCTATGTGGGTGGCGATACACCAGGCTTGGGCTGCCCATAGGGCGTCCCACGATGGAGAGCCTGCTGTAATTGAGCCACCAAAGTGGCCCCTACCAGACGTTGAGGAGCTGGGGCAGCCCTCCACCGGACCCAGTTACATGCCGAGAACTGCCAAGGGCAAGGGGAGTGCCGGAGTGAAGAAGGCGACCATTGAGTCGAATGCAGAGAGGGAGCGAGTCAATGCCCGCAAGCGGGATTAGGGAGGATTAGGGGCGGGATGGCTGGTTGGGCGAGGGGGATGGTTAGGGTGGAGGGCTAGACCAGATCAGGCAAAGGCCACCTAGTGTCTATAGTGTCCGAGGCTGCGAAGCCAAATGTAAAAAATTATAAAATTTCAGTTTAGTACCAAAGGTGCCCGTCGGTCGGCACTAGACCATGAGCGTCCTGTGGTGCACGAGTCTAGTCTTGCATAGGTTAACCAGGTCGAATGTGCTAAGCTGCCAGACAAAGAAATAGCCTATCAAGGAGTGTACACCCGATTCAACTCAACACCCGACGTCTCCGTAAGAATGAACCATGAAAGGCGTCTTTCATCAGATCGTGAAAGCTGTTACAGGCTTGAATCCATTAACGTCACTTCTTAGCCAATGAGGGTCTCTCAGGGACGAAACAAACCAACGACGAAGGTAGTATTTAGACTGTTGAAAGATCTCTATCCAGATCCATCCCCTCACTTCTCTTGACGAAGGTAGTACTTAGACTCTTACCATCCCCTCACTTCTCTTGCCGAAGCATTTACATAGGCTCTTTGTTATGATCTATCACTGATCTCATTTAATCTGTTGAATGGCATAAACCATTATAGTCAGC
>ML121682.1:31288-47361 GCA_003788615.2 Terfezia boudieri ATCC MYA-4762
TTAAGATCCAGTACATGACTGGCGTCCACCTGAAGTACGTCTAGGATTCTTTTCTTGGTGGTATAACTGTAAAGGTTGAGGTTTCTCTTTTACCCTAAATTCTCCAAAAGATCCTTAACAGTTAATAGATTCAATAAAAAGGTCTAGATCGAAGCATGCGTTCATGTAATAGTCTAGATGTTCCTCTTGTAGTCCTTTCTTAGCTCAAACGGAGAAACCGCAGACTGCGGGACCCGCAGCACCTCCGTTTGACGGTGAACAGTTACGGTGGCAGCGCTAGCTACAGCAGGCCTACGGGGAGGAGGCCGACTACACGCAGGCCTGCTAATGGGCCCGCAGGACTACTGGAGGAAGGTCGAGTAACCGCAGGGCTACTGCAAGCAAGCCGGATACCGCAGGGCTACTGGGGAAGGTCGAGTAACCGCAGGCCTACTGCAAGCAAGTCGGATACCGCAGGCCTGCTGCAAGCAAGTCGGATATCGCAGGTCTGCTGGAGGGAGATCGAGTATCCGCAGGCCTACTGGAGAGAATTCGAATACCGCAAGACTACTGGAGGGAGTTCTTTACAGAGAGAGAGTACGGTTACGATTGCACGAGAGAACACAGAGGACATGCAGGAAGCGAGATGGGGGATTAACAACAATGTAACCAGTGTACATACAAGTTCTTACCGGCAAGTGACGAACAGTAATAAGGGGCTTTCTAATTTAGGTGTGAAAAATTGGCACTTAGTTTCTTTGAGATAGAACTTCTCAACCTGTAGACGCTGTGGAACTTTCTTGAGAACATCTACATGTTTCTCATATGTTTTGGTAAAGATTATGATATCATCAATATAAATTATTATATCCTTATAAATCATATCTTTGAATATTTCATTCATAACTCTAACCATAGTAGCTGGTGCATTCCAGTCTCCCTGTTGCATAACTCTACTTCTGTAGTACCCTTGATGGGTTAGGAAAGTGGAATGCTTCTCTGATTCCTCATCATTTCTGACGTTAAAAGATCTGTCTGCTAAATCTATTTTCAACCAAAAGGATTTTCCTGCTACTAGTTCAATAAATTCATTTATATCTGGTAGGGGTGTATGGTCGGGCTCTATGGCTAGATTCTGGTCTAGACAGTCATTGACAAATCTGGCTTCTTCCGATTTATCTTTTTTAGATATAGTGAATATAACTACCACATTGGTATTATTCTCGACTTAGTAGATTTGTCCTGTTTTCTCTTCTTCCATAATTTTATCGTTGATTTGCTAGGTAAATCGATGTCCTGATAGTCTCCATTTCGGTAACCATGTGGCTCCTGGTTTAGGTCTGATGGTGTAGTTGACCTTCCTTAAGGGCAGTAAATCCCATAGTATTTCCTTAGGAAATAATTTGGGAAATTCCATTACTGGATTCAATTGCTTCTCTATAGATGAAACGGCTGTTGAAAAGCCCTGTTCCTTATCAGTATCTTCCGCATCATTGATGTTTTCCCAATTCTCTGGTTCACTATAATTGGTAACTGATTCACATGATACTTCTAGATATGCTGATCTTATGCCATGTTCCATTGCGCTGGATTTTTTCCATGTGCTCAATGCAAACCTAGGAATATCTTCCGGTTGGATAGTAACTGGTTCCTGGTGTGCAGGAATAATGGGACGGACTTTGGAAAGAGCTGGCTGTCCCAATATCATGTCCCATTTTGATAAATGCGTTACATAGAAGGTATGTTCTTCTATATATCCTATCTAATCTAAAGTTATTGTACACGATTTTTCAATGGTTGCTTTGGAGCCTTTGATAGCTGTACCCAAAGATACCTTCTCAATATTCTTAGTAGGAATATTATACAAGTGTACAAACTGAGAATTAATGAGGTTTCCTCCCTTCGTTTGGAGGTTTACCAATGCTAAAGTGGGGTGTCCTTTTGCTCTAACAAAAACTTTATTGTAGTCTAGGGTCTGAGCTGACAAGGGTCATTCCTTGTTTTTATCCTTGCTGATTTTTGATGCAGGTAGGCTTAAATCCTGAGCCGCAGTATGCATGGGTACTTTATTTTGACGCTTTCTGCAATCCTTGTAGGAATGACCAGGGTTCCAATACCATAAACATTTTTTATCCCTAATCAGTTGCATCTTCGTATTCTGATCCAATTTCTTGGTGATGGTGTCCCAATCTGAATCCTTACACTTTTCGTTGTTGCTTTTGTTGACAGGCTTATTGCTGGGATTAAAACCTGATTTTTGTCGATTATAATCCTGGCGAGGATTTCGATCCTTGTTAAATGATTTTTGACGTTGCTTTTGTTGTCTGCTAGGTGTGTGTGGTAGGGCAATATCTTTCTTTGATGCTTCATATGACTCTGCCTAGTATACTAGCTGCTCATATATCCAATCCTCTTTAATTAGAGGAATTAGAGTGGCCGACATATATGCAGGTAAATGATTTAGAAACTTCCTTCTCTTGACTTCCTCTGATATCGACTGCTTTCTGCTTTTATCGATTAATTTAATCTATATTTCGGTGAGCCAGTTGGCAAACTGCTTAATTCTCATATGTCGTCCGTCCTTGTATGGGGTGGCCATTTCCCATTGCTTCCATAAAATTCCTTGCTAGTAGATAGTATCAGAAAATCTCTGAGTACCAATATAAAGCCAAAGAATTTTGCGTCCTTCTCTTTATCTCTCAGATACTGGTTATAAGTAACTAAGGCACTCCCCTTGAGTAGAAATCCGATTATTTCCACCGCTTCCAAACTCTCCATATCAATTTCTTTGATTTTCAACTACCACTGAACTGCTGTTGCCCACACATCATAATACTGTGAGTCTTTAAATCATTTATTACTTCCGTCCAGCTTCTCTGGTACATCCAGCTTGATTGCTCTAAGTTTCTTCGAAACTTTATGGCTTCTGGTGGTGATCATGCCAGTGGTAGATTCCCATTATTGATGTTCTACTGATTTGCTTCTCTGCATTATTCTGGCTACTGGTTGACTAGCTACTGACAATGCATCATCTGAATCAGAGCTATCATCTCCACTATTGTCTAGATTACCTCGTCCTGCCACTCGTTGTTGTGGACGGTCCATTCCACTTTCTTCTTATTCTTCTTGTTGTCTCTCCTCACCTGATTCGTCTAGTGGCAGAGGAGGAGGATCGGAACTTCCTGTTCCTTTTGCTGAAGCTTTCGTAGGTTCTTTACCTTTGCCTTTATTCTTCGGAGTTCTTGCAAACGCTCCGGGCATACCTTTACTAGGATTAAACAAATCCTCCGCAGTAAGTGTACTTTTTTCTAGATGTGTACTACTTAACATAAAGGTTATAATATCATTCCATTCCTTTGTAACCCAATGCAGCTCTTTTAATAGAGGTACGGGTGGTTTTCTTAATTCTTTGCTTAAAAAAGCATTCATTTCTAAATCTTTTTCTGTGAATGGATATCTTGTTGTCCAAAGATAATGTTTTATTGCTGCTTCCATCAAGAGTTTGGTATCTTCTGGATGATACTCTTAAGCTATACCTAATGTTTGCACAAATTTTAAAATTTCTCGCAAATTATAAGTATGCTGCTCATAGAATTCTTCTGATGTAGGTGGTAGAAGAATACTACAGCTAACTCCATATTGAGATTGTCCTTCATAATCCTGTTCTATATAATCTTCCTGATTTTTTATTTCTCCTTCTTTTATAGGATCTACAAATCTCGCTTTCTTTGGAGTTTGATTAACTAACTTTTGGATTTCCTCTAGTAACATAGTTAATCTCCTGGACTTCTTTATCCTTTGGCCAGCCACAGACGCTATTATGTCTAATGCTGCCTACACTTGGAATTACGCTACAGTACCAATTACTGCTCCACAACCTATTAGACCTGATCGTTCGATTCGATCATCTAGTTACTTTTCCGCTTTAGCACCTTACTGTGCTGGTGGAGTTGTGGCTGAAGATATATATGCTATCCGCTCGACTGAGAATACTATTAGCTCGATTGCTTGCAACGACGCCAAGTCTAAATGGAAGAGTCCTAATTCATTTTATAGACCTGATTCCTCTGCGTCTACTGTTTGCGATTCTAGTTCTGAATCATCCAGCAAAAGCGTCACTTTCTCTGATTTCAATAATCAGGTAGACGTTGTTGGTACCGAGACTGTTGTTGCAATGTCTGGGTCTGAAAAAACTGCTGCTGAGGGGGAATTATTCTTTGAGGAGTTGGCGGTTATTGAGGAGGCGATTTATGAGCCATGGGATTATGACGATTGGCTGATTGAGCTGATTGTTCCTGGGACTTGGGGTGCTGGTTTTTCTATGATGTACCACGTTTATCGATATAGCTGTGGGACTAGTTGCCAGGAGTGCAAGTGGATTTGTCGAGTATACTGGGAAAAGTATATGGAACGAGGGTGAAATTGTTTAATGTGGAATACTACTGCCCATTAGAGCTCTGCTTAGCTTGCGTCTAAGTCTTTCTGTTGATATACTGCAGTTGAGAGTCTGATGTCTCGTTGAAGGAATATGCTGTTCTCGCTAGTTGAATTCGATATCGTTGATATAAAGTCGGATTTGTTTACACTTACGTAAGTGCAATATAAAGTATCCTAAGGTTGATCAGGCCTTGGATATGGAGGGTTTATTTAATAAAGATTAACTTTGTATGTTAAAAAAAATGTAATGAATGATACTAGACAGTAGTCATTCAGTAGTGTTTATACAATCTATATCCGCTTGGGGACGGATGTTTGTATATACCGGTTCTGCTGAGGGGTTGCCTCAGAAGGGTAGGTAGATTACTAAGAGGGGTGTTCCATGAGGAACAATAATATAACAGGTATAATCTTTGTTTGTAATTATGCTATCTATCTGATTGCTGCTGTTCGGGTTGTCTGAAGACTGATGGATTCCAGAGGGGATCCAGCGGCCTTTATATAGCTGTTCAGAGACCCTAATGACTAAGGAAATACATAATAATGGTTGGCACACCTCCAGAGGAGGGTATGCCATACAGGAGGGTGTGGAGCCCAAGAGGGTATCCACGAAACGGCAAGTTCTATGGAATTTACTGTGGCAAATTCCGTGGCAGCTGAACTACTGAATCCGGCAGTTGCTAAAGGTGGACGAAGGCTAGCCCTTCGACCGTGAATACTATTACATAATAATGCAATAAATATAGAAAATACACGATGTAAAATATAAGACAATAAGCTTCCTTATTACAGCCTAACCTTGACCTTCCTCGCCCTCTTCAGGACTCCCAATTTTGCCGCAAGCCTTCCTCCTATTACCAGTGCACTAGCACCACAATCAATCACTGCCTCAACCTCTTCCCTAGCAATACGAACTCGGACTGTCATAAGAGGAGTATGTCTGGGAGTACATCCGATAGTAGGAGATGTACTCCCTATTCATTTCCCGACTCGTTGTCTTCGGAGCCTAGCTCTGTAATTCAGAAGTGCCCCTTATCAGTTCGAGCCTTTTTGTTGATGGGCTGTTGGTTGTGGTTACTGAGCTTTTTTGGAGGTGGAGTGGTTGCCTTCCATCTTCTTAGGCAATCCATTGACTTCTGTCCTACCCTTCCATACTCACACATCTTCTCTCCTTTGTCCTCTTATCCTTTTTCTCCCCACTTACTAGTTCATTTGAGAGAGGTATACTTGTTGCGTTTCCTCCTTTTAATTGGATTCGATTATCCAAACTTCTCTTCTTACCCTTCTCCTTCCCCTTTGCCTCTTGCTCTTTCTGTTGAAATTCAGTAGTAATGAAGTCCATATGTAGAAGCTTTTCCTTCTACTTGGCTGCATCCGAACGAAGGTCTTCATAGTGGGCCATGGCTTCTCGGAGACGGTAGGTAATACCTGCAAGAATAATATTGATAAGGTGATGATCGGTTATTTTAGCATAGATATTGAGTTTGTCTATTTGATTCAGGTATTTCTGGACTGTCCCTGTTTGCTTCAGCTTTCCAATCTCCCTAAAGGCTCGGTCTGCCTTATAATGATCTCCATAATATTCTCTGAGTGCTGATGCTACTTCTTCCCACTGATTATACCTATGCCGGTTTGCCTTTCACCATTCTAATACTTCTCCGTCGGTATACAGCCCTACACATGCCAATCGTTGTCATTTGTAGTGCGTCCTAGTGATCGTAAAATAATCCTCTATTTGTAGAATCCATCCTTCCAATTCCTCCATTTTTCCTTTGAATTTTCCTAGAGGTGGCACTTTACCTAGCAACATATTATTATCAACTGGTCTTCGCTGCTGTGGTGGTTCCTGTCTTAGGGAAGGGGATGGACTGGCATTGAATACATGTCTTGATGGAGGTGGTACTGGTGGTGCTAGTAGTGCTGCTGCTGCCACTCCTTGTTCGAGTAACTGAATAGCTTGATGCTATTGTCTGTAGGGTCATGGTGACTGTACCGGAGGGGCTTGTGGTTGCCCTTCTAGTCTAGCTAGTGATGCTTCGAGTCTGGAAAATCGCTCATTGTATTCTTGATGTCGATTGTTCATGGTATTGAGGAGGATGTTCTGATTGTAGAATGATTTAGCGAGATCTCCATCGATTCTCCTAAATCCTTGGTCAAGTGAGATATTAATTTCCTCAAACTTATTGCTGATAATATCTGCTAGTTGTGTATTCTGGCTAGTTGCCTGATTGGCCATATTCTGCACATTGGCAGCAGTTTGTTGTGCGAGACTTGTAACTGATGCTTGTTGCATTTGCAGCTTTTGTACTTGTGCGAGAGCTGCCTTCTTTTCTTGTTGTAGTTGCTGTAGTTGAGCCCGCATTCCCTGGACTTCTGCATTACTTGGGATGGGGGTCTGGTATCTAGTAGGTGCTCGTCCTTTGCCTTTTCATTATAGTTGGAACTGTAGTAGTACACTATGAATGATCGCTTCTGGACTGCTATCAGTAGATGCTACAGTAGCAGTAGGTGGTGGAGATCGTAGCAGTAGTTGCGGTTGTGCCCTTTGTGCATGTTCATCCCATCCTTCAAAGTTGAAGGTGCTTTTGGGGCGGTAGGAAGTTAATGCTACATCATCTATTATATCTTCAATGGTAGGTAGTGGTGGTAGGATCTGACGGTGGGACATGCTGATAGAAGTAGTAGTGGTAGTCTATTGCTGGTAATAGACGAGCGTTGTAATGTTACAGGCGAGCCATAATATACCTAAATGTGATATAAAATATATACCGGACCATGGAACTTATGCTAGCAAGTAGATATAATAGAACTCGAGTGGAAATGCGTGCTTGATGAAAGCAAATTGTATTGTGACTTAGAACAACGCTTTCATCTTGCTCTTCTATCTATTTAATAGGTGCCTGCTTATATAGGTAGTGTGATCTGATAACCGTTTATCAGATCCTGTCCAAGTTGCCTATTCAAGTATAGCTGATAGAAGAGGCTGTGTCGTCAGTAGTGGCCTAGTTAGGGAACCACTTCCCAATATGGACACCTACAGTCTGACATACATATATGAGTTCAGCTGAGATGCAATGGAGTCACTCTCAGGCTGAAGTATATGAACTAACTATAGAACCAACCAATAATCGTATATGAATAACAGATAACAGAAACTAATAGAACCGTATCGAAGACTTAAACATACATGAGGCTATCCTAAGGTCACATACTTCCATATTCCCATCCCTAATTCCACATCTAACTAGTAGGTAATCAGTCTACTGCATTAGCTAGTGCTTAATGAATGCTCAGGACTGGGTTCTGCGTCTTGGTGCATAGGTCTCTTACCTGAGCCATAACACAAACTCTCAGTTTATAATGCTACTATGTATAAGAAAAAGAAGCTCACTATTTATAATTTTAACTATTATATTAAGCCAACTCTCAATAAGCTTATTAATGATGAGTAGATCACTAATAGTTAGGAAGATGATAAGCATTACTTTATTATATAGTAGATGGATTAAGAAATAAGAATAAAAGTAGTATACTAAGTATATATGAAGGTATATCCAATTTAAAAGAAAAACTATAATTTAGTATTATAATAAAAAGATTATAAGAAAAGAGATAAATTTTTGTATATAAAGAATATACAAAGATAATAGAAATTAGTCTTATCTAATACTTTTAATATTAAAATAAAAACTATTTTGAATTAGTTATTCATAAAATATATGAAGTAATAGCTTATAGTGGAATCAAAAAAACTATAAAATATTTTACTGACTAATATTAATATTAGTCCTTTATAGAACTAGTTAAAGACTATATTGGAAGTTATAATATTTGTATAATGAATGATACTAGACAGTAGTCATTCGGTACCGTTTATACAATCTATATCCGCTTGGGGACGGATGTTTGTGTATGCCGGTTCTGCTGAGGGATTGCCTCAGAAGGGTAGGTTGATTACTAAGAGGGGTGTTCCGTAAGGAACAATAATATAACAGGTGTAATCTTCGTTTGTAATTATGCTATCTATCTGATCGCTGCTGTTCGGGTTGTCTGAAGACTGATGGATTCCAGAGGGGATCCAGCGGCCTTTATATAGCTGTTCAGAGACCCTAATGACTAAGGAAATACATAATGATGGTTGGCACACCTCCAGAGGAGGGTGTCCCATACAGGAGGGTGTGGAGCCCAAGAGGGTGTCCACGAGACGGCAAGTTCTATGGAATTTACCGTGGCAAATTCCGTAGCCGTTGAACTACCGAATCCGGCAGTTGCTGAGGGTGGACGAAGGCTATCCCTTCGCCTGTGAACGCTAGTTACATAATAATGCAATAAATATAGAAAATACAGACTATGAAATCCAAGACAATAAGCTTCCTTATTACACTTCCCCACTTAGAAGGATTTACTATATTTATAGTTTATGCTTCTGCTTTTCTCGCTTCCATTCTTCCCAGAATTTTATGCATCTTGAGTATATTGGCGTTGGTGTGTATTTCGGTAGGGTTCGTCTGATTTAGGACTCGATCTCGTTCTTGTTGTATGAGAGCTCGAGTTTTATCTCTAGTACGAGGTCCTGGTCTTCCCCTTGCTGTTCGTCGTCTCTTGAATGTATTCTCTAAGCTTCCAGTTGTCCAAAAGTCTTGGAGAATCTCCTGAGTGATATCTTTGGCGCTAACCTAAGAATCATGCTTACGAGAGTAGCCGAGCCATCTAACCTTATATTGATGTTCACTGGTACGTGGTGCCGTTCTAAATTCTAATACTTTCTCTACTTTATAACGATCATCTATTACAGGTCCAGGTTCTCTGGATTGCCTGTTTGGAAATTTAGATGGATCATTATTTCGATAAAGTTTCAGCTTGCTGATATAGAAAGTATTATATATGAGATTAAGGTTTGGTTGACTTGATAAATCGAGGCTATAGTTGTTTCGTTTCCAATTAGTTGATATAATAGGAAAGGGACCTAGTCATCGTGGCTTGAGTTTGTTTGAGACATTCGATAGATTGATATTTTCTGAGGATAATATGACTTGTTAACCAACATTAAATTTAGTCATCATGGGCACTTGTTTATTTGCTTGAGATGCTTGAGTCTTCTTGCCGTCATAGAGATTTTAAGATGTATTTCTATGATGTTCGGTTGCTGATTTATAGGCGTTGATAGGATATGGTAATATCGATACTCCGTGGTATGCATTAAATCCTAATAATGTAAGGAAAGGACTATTTTTCCTGGCGGCATTATACCTAGAGTTAAGTCTCAACTGTATCTCTGGTAATTTCTGTAGCCAGTCAAATCCTTCGATCTTACATGCTCTTGCTACTTGCAAGATTTCTCTGTTAACGATTTCAGATTGTCCGTCTACACGAGGGTGATACGCAGTAGACGGTTCCAATTTGATTCCTTTATTCCTTGCCCAATCCTTAAAGTGAGTTGACATAAAAAGAGTGTCTCGATCAAAAACAATACAAAAAGGATATCCCATAATCGGGACTACATAAGTCTCAAAAGTAGCAGTACATTGTTCTGCTATAAAATTGTCTGGAACAGGAATAAGAAATTTGAATCCTAATTGTCTATCGACAATCGTCCAAAGTCGAGAAATACAAATAATATGCTCTTCTTCAACAGGAATATTCGGATACAGGATAGAACACTTAGAAAAAACAGGTGCTAACTTAAGAAAATCCATTGATATATCCGTCCAAGGTCTCTCTGGTACATGTAAAGGCGTTACCTGCCCGAGAGGTGCTCTATTTGAATACTTTGTCCGTTGACAAGTATCACAACTACCGACATAGTCCTTAACCGCTTCTGCAAAGAACTGATAATAATATCGGTCAGTAAGGTATCTCATGGTTTTTGCGATTCCACTATGAGCTGTTGCTTCATGTGCTTCATTTATCACTAGTTCGAGATAGTTCTTACCTTCGATATTGAAAGTACTTGGTAAGACTAATCTCTATTGTCCCTGTATATTCTTAACATACAAAAATCCATCTCTTTTCCTATGATCCTTCCGCTTCACTGATGAATCATAGTGTTCCTTCCAGATTGGATATACCTTCATACACGCTTGGTATGCTGCCTTCATTCCTTCTCCTTGGTCCATCCACTGAATAATGAAGTAGTCCTTATCGTCTTCCCATCTATCACTGACATGCTTGTTGTCGATGAGCTTGTTGAGAGTTGGCTCAATACGATGGTTGAAGTCATGGATAGTAGGCTTCTTCTTCTCACAAGTAGCAAAGTTGTATCCTGGGAGTTTACAAAAATCACAGCGTTGCCTGGGACCTCTGTATTTTGGCATGGGAATAAGAATTGGTCGTTCCTCGATTGCTACTGGCTTTTGGGAACGAGTAGTGACTGCTGCAGTTTCGATCTGGATTGCGTTGCTGCCGCTCGCTGCTGGAGGTTGTGGAGGGTTCCACGGTTGTTGAGGTGCGATCGATATATTCTTGAGAGCTTCCTCTATTTGGCGGTAGGTCATTACCTCATTGGAAGTCTGGAAAAGCTCGACTGGTATAGGTTGAGGTGGAGGTGGAGGAGGTATGATGACAGCACCTTTGGACTCTAGTCTATCACTTAGCTACTTAACTATAGTCCTGAGGTGTTCCTTCCTCTTTATAAGAACTGTATCCAAGAAGATACAGGTCAAGCTGCCGTGTCCCTCTTCTCCACAAATAGCACATGTGGTGATAGAAAAATATCTATTGCTCATTTGGTGAGAGCTTCCATGTGCTGGACAATAGTAGTCCTTACAGTAGGACCAATGTTCCTTGCAGTATTGTAGATAGTATGCGAGAGCAGTATTCAATCTGAATGCTATTTCGATTTCGATTTCAGAAGTAGAAACATCTAGTGCTATTGCTTCCGCCTTTGCTTTCCCCTTGGATATTTCTTCGAGTTGTTCCTTGGTGAGAGGAACAAATCTAAGTTTAAGAACTGTTAGAGGCTTGCGTTCTGGTTTGGGTACTTGATCATACCCTTCAAATATTTCTTCTGGAATTTCCGTGAGGGCCTCTTCATCCGATGACGAGTCCTCATCCTTCACAATGTCATAATCGGTTTCCTTAGTTTCTCTCTGGTCCTCATCATCGAGGTAGGGCCACGATTTGTGGTGTACTGCCACTTCCGATCTTCCACGACACTTGTTGTAGTCGCAGTCGACATGCTTGAAATTGATAGCTCCGCAAGATACCATTTTCTCTGGAATAATAATCTTTTCTCCTGGAGTAACTTTTCGAGAGGTAGTTATAGCGTTGGTATAAATATGAGGAGGATAGGTAAGGCTAGGAGGATCAATGTTGGTGGAGATATAATCGTCCTCTGTGGTGGGAATATCCTGATATTTATACTTCCTGGATAGAGCATCTACTATCAAATTTTCCTTTCCTGCAGTATGCTGGATAGTACAATCAAATTCCATTAGATAATCTTGCCATCGTCTGAGCTTCTGGCTAGACGGTGCTTGAGTGTGGAATGTAACCAATGGTTTGTGATCAGTAAGGATTGTAAATTTGTGACCTCTCAACTGAGCCTCGAAAAATTTTAATGAGTCAATAATTGCCAATAATTCCTTTTAGAAAGTGGGATAATTTAATTGAGCTGGATTAAATTTTCGAGAGTGGAAACAAGATGGTCTGATTTGGTTTAATGGTCCTTGGCCGATCCAAGACCCTAATCCTATATTACTTACATCACAAACTAAATATTTTGGATCAGTAGACTCATTGTTCCAGGGTTTTAAAACGTGTGGGGAATTCACGAGTTCCTTTAGTTTTTCAAACGCTGTATTATGAGTGTCTGTCTATTCCCATTTCCTCGTTTCTCCCTGTAGTTCTGACAACGTACTTGCGTACGAAGCTAGCTCTGGAATAAAACGACTTAGATAATTGACGATTCTTAGAAAACCTCTTAAATCCCGTTTCCTCTTTGGAGTTGGAAATGTCAATATTATGGTTCTTTTCTTTGGATCTGCATGAAGTCCATCTGTGGTCAATACATGACCTAGAATTTCCAATTTTAGTATGAAAAATTGGTACTTAGTTTCTTTGAGATAGAACTTCTCATCCTGTAAGCATTGTAGAACCTTCTTGAGAACTTCTACATGTTCTTCATATGTCTTAGAGAAGATTATGATATCATCAATATAAATTATTATATCTTTATAAATTATATCTTTGAATATTTCATTTATAACTCTGACCATAGTAGCTGGTGCATTCCGGTCTCCTTGTTGCATAACTCTACTTCTGTAGTACCCTCAGTGGGTTAGGAAGGTGGAGTGCTTCTCTGATTCCTCATCATTTCTGACGTTAAAAATTCCGTCTGCTAAATCTATTTTCGACCAAAAGGATTTTCCCGCTACTAGTTCAATAAATTCATTTATATCTGGTAGGGGTGTATGGTTAGGTTCCACTGCTAGATTCCGGTCTCGACAGTCATTGACAAATCTGGCTTCTTCCGGTTTATCTCTTTTAGGTATAGTGAACATAACTACTGCATTGGTATCATTCTCGACTCGGTAGATTCGTCCTGTTTTCTCTTCCTCAGTGACTTTATCGTTGATTTGCTGGGTAAATCGATGTCCTAATGGTCTCCATTTTGGTAAACATGTGGCTCCAGGTTTAGGTCTGATGGTGTGATTGACCTTCCTTAAGGGCGGTAAATCCCGTGGTATTTCCTTGGGAAATAATTTGGGAAATTCCGTTACTGGATTAAATTGCTTTTCTATGGATGAAACGGCTGTTGAAAAGTCTTGTTCGTTGTCGGTATCTTCCGCCTCACTGATATTTTCCCAATTCTCTGGTTCCCTATAATCTGTAACCGATTCACATGATACTTCTAGATACGCCAATCTTATACCATGTTCCATTACGCTGGATTTCTTCTATGTGCTTAATGCAAACCTAGGAATATCTTCCGGTTGGATAGTAACTGGTTCTTGGTGTGCAGGAATAATAGCACGGACTTTGGAAAGAGCTGGCTCTCCCAATATCATGTCCCATTTTGATAAGTGCGTTACATAGAAGGTACGTTCTTCTACATATCCTATCCAATCTAATGTTATTGTACACGATTTTTCAATGGTGGCTTTGGAGCCTTTGATAGCTGTACCCAAAGATACCTTCTTAATATTCTTTGTAGGAACATTGTACAAGTGTACAAACTGAGAATTAATTAGGTCTCCTCCCTTCGTTTGGAGGTCTACCAATGCTAGAGTGGGGTGTCCATTTGCTCTAACAAAAACTTTATTGTAGTCCAGGGTCTGGGCTGACAAGGGTCGTTCCTTGTTTTTATCCTTACTAATTTTCGATGCAGGTAGGCTTAAATCCTGTGCCGCAGTATGCATGGGTACTTTATTTTGACGCTTCCTGCAATCATTGTAGGAATGACCAGGGTTCCAACACCATAAACATTTTTTATCCCTGATCAGTTGCATTTTCGTTTTCTGATCCAATTTCTTGGTGATGGTGTCCCAATCTGAATCCTTACGCTTTTCGTTATTGTTTTTATTGACAGGCTTGTTGCTGGGATTAAAACCTGATTTTTGTCGATTATAATCCTGGCAAGGATTTCGATCCTTGTTGAATGATTTTTGACGTTGCTTTTGTGGTCCACTTGGTGTGTGTGGTGGGGCAATATCTTTCTTTGACGCTTCATATGACTCTGCCTAGTGTACCAGCTGATCATATGTCCAATCCTCTTTAATTAGAGGAATTAGAGTGGCCGACATATATGCAGGTAAATGATTTAGAAACTTCCTTCTCTTGACTTCCTCAGATATCGACTGCTTTCCGCTTTTATCGATTAATTTAATCTGCATTTCAGTGAGCCAGTTGGCAAACTGTTTAATTCCCATATGTCGTCCGTCCTTGTATGGTGTGGCTGTTTCCCATTGCTTCCATAAAATATCCTTGCTAGTGGATGGTATCAAAAAATCTGTGAGTACCAATATAAAACCAAAGAATTTTGCGTCCTTCTCCTTATCTCTCAGATATTGGTTATAAGTAACCAAGGCGCTCCCCTTGAGTAGAAATCCGATTATTCCCACAGCTTCCATACTCTCCAAATCAATTCCTTTGATTTTCAACCACCACTGAACTGCTGTTGCCCATGCATTATAATACTGTGAGTCTTTAAATCTTTTATTACTGCCATCTAGTTTCTCTGGTGCATCCAGCTTGATTCTTCTAAGTTTCTTTGAAACTTTATAGCTTCCGGTGGTGATCATGCCAGTGGTAGATTCCCATTGTTGATGTTCTACCGATTTGCTTCTCCGCGTTATTTTGGCTACTGGTTGACTAGCTACTGACGATGCATCATCTGAATTAGAGCTATCATCACCACTATCGTCTAGATTACCTCATCCTGCCGCTCGTTGTTATGGACGGTCCATTTCAGTTTCTTCTTGTTCTTCTTGTTGTCCCTCATCCCCTGATTCTTCTGGTGGAGGGGGAGGAGGATCGGAACTTCCTGTTCCTTTTGCTGATTCTTACGCAGGCTCTTTACCTTTGCCTTTATTCTTTGGAGTTCTTGCGAACGCTCCAGGCATACCTTTACTAGGATTAAACAAATCCTCCGCGGTAAGTGTACTCTTTTCTAGATGTATACCACTTAACATAAAGGTCATAATATCATCCCATTCCTTTGTAACCCAATGCGGCTCTTTTAGTAGAGGCACGGGTGGTTTTCTTAATTCTTTGCTTAGAAAAGCATTCATTTCCAAATCTCTTTCCTTGAATGGATATCTTGTTGTCCAAAGATAATGCTTGATTGCTGCTTCCATCAAGAGTTTGGTATCTTCTGGATGATACTCTTGAGCTATACCTAATATTTGTACAAATTTTAAAATTTCTCGCAAATTATAAGTATGCTGGTCATAGAATTCTTCTGACGCTGGGGGTAGAAGAAGGCTAAAACTAACTCCATATTGATATTGTCCTTCATAATCTTGTTCTATATAATCTTCCTGATTTTTTATTTCTTCTTCTATTAAAGGATCTACAAATCTCACTTTCTTTGGAGTTTGATTAACTAACTTTTGGATTTCCTCTGGTAACATGGTTAATCTTCTGGACTTCTTTGTCCTTTGGCCAGCCGCCGACGCCATTATGTCTAATGCTGCCTATACTTGGAATTACGCTACAGTACCAATTACTGCTCCCAAACCTATTAGACCTGATCGTTCGAATCGATCGTCTAGTTACCTTTCCACTTTAGCATCTTACTGTGCTGGTAGAGTTGTTGCTGAAGATATATATGATATCCGCTCGACTGAGGATACTGTTGGCTCGATTGCTTGCGATGATGGCAAGTCTGAATAGAAGAGTCCTAATACGTTTTATGGACCTGATTCCTCCGCGTCTACTCTTCACGATTCTAGTTCTGAATCGTCTGGCAAGAGTGTCACTTTTTCTGATTTCAATATTCAGGTAGACAATGTTGGTACCAAGACTGTTGTTGTAATGTCTGGGTCTAAGAAAACCGCTGCTGAGGGGGAATTATTCTTTGAGGAGTTGGCAGTTATAGAGGAGGCGATTCGTGAGCCGTGGGATTATGACGATTGGCTGATTGAGCCGATTGTTCCTGGGACTTGGGGTGCCGGTTTTTCTATGATGTACCACATTTATCGATATAGTTGTGGGAC
>ML121683.1:14676-49239 GCA_003788615.2 Terfezia boudieri ATCC MYA-4762
TATATGATCGTGGAGGGATTTGTGGTTCGTACGTTCGGTGATGATATGGAGGTCGGTCGGTATGGTTTAATGCCGTCGACTATATACTCCGTGTGGAAAGGTCATGCGAGAGGGAGGGGTCGTAGACCTAAAAATAGGTGCTGTGTTCAGTACTTGACACACTCTCGTCGTAACGGTCCGGACGATATACACATGTTAGTGTCCTAAGAAATGGCGCTGTGACGGTATGGAGGTTATAACTGGCGCGGTCCGGAAGCTATACACGTGCGTATCGTCTGGTTAGAGTGGTGGCTCGTCAATTATATTCGTTGAAGTCAACTATCTCCATTCTCCTAACGATCTGGATTCTACAAACACTTGTGTATCGATTGGATTGAGTGTCGCAGGAATTGGCGCTGTGACCGTATGTAGGTTATAATTGGCGCGATCCGGAAGCTATACACGTGCGTATCGTCTGGTTAGAGTGGTGGTTCGTCAATTATACTCGTTGAAGTCAACTATCTCCACTCTCGTAACGGGTAACGGTCTGGATTCTATACACATGTGTATCGATTGGATAGAGTGTCGCAGGAATTGGCGTTGTGACCGTATGTAGGTTATAACTGGCGCGGTCCGGAAGCTATACACGTGCGTATCGACTGGTTAGAGTGCTGGCCCGTCAATTATACTCGTTGAAGTCAACTATCTCCACTCTCGTAACGGGTAACGGTCTGGATTCTATACATTTGTGTAACGATTGGATCGAGTGTCGCAGGAATTGGTAACTGGGTATGATCAACCCCGCTTAGCAACCGGCTCGGCTATGCTAACCAGACTACGGGTATGCCAGCTTAGACCGGCAATAAACCTGCTAGTGTGCTTGCGTACCTACCATTGTGCTAGGCCTGTGCAGGCAACAGTCTAATTCGGCTCAACATCTTTGTGGGTCGAGAGGTTGTTCAGGTCATCCAGTCTCAACCGTGATATATGTCATTACTCTATATATTGGCTGCCCTGATATATATATGAAATTCATGCCTTTGTGGCTTATATATATCTCAGGAATTCAGGCATTCGCGGCTTATATATATCTCAGGAATTCATGCATTCGTGGCTTAGAAATATTGGAGGAATTCATGCCTTCGGGGCTTATATATATTGAAGGAATTCATAGTTTTGCGGCTTATATATATTGAAGGAATTCATTCTTTTGCGGCTTATATATATTGGAGGAATTCATGCCTTCGAGGCTGATATATATTGGAGGAATTTATGCTTTTGCGGCTGATATATATCTCAGGAATTCATACATTTGTGCCTTATGTATATTGGAGGAATTCATGCCTTCAAGGCTTATATATATCTCAGGAATTCAGGCAATCGCGGCTTATATATATTGAAGGAATTCATGCTTTTGTGGCTTATATATATTGCAGGAATTCAGGCATTCACGGCTTATATATATTGAAGGAATTCATGCTTTTGCAGCTTATATATATTGGAGGAATTCATGCCTTTGCAGCTGATATATATAGAAGCAATTCATGCTTTTGCAGCTGATATGTATCTCAGGAATTCAGGCCTTCGCAGCTTATATATATTGCAGGAATTGAGGCATTCGCAGCTTATATATATTGAAGGAATTCATGCTTTTGCGGCTTATATATATTGAAGGAATTCAGGCATTCGCGGCTTATATATATTGAAGGAATTCATGCTTTTGCAGCTTATATATATTGGAGGAATTCATGCTTTTGCAGCTTATATATATTGGAGGAATTCATGCCTTCGTGGCTGATATATATAGAAGCAAATCATGCTGACTTGTATACGTGCCAAGAATACTATTTGATATATGTGGCGCATGCAGGCATTAGCCTCGAATACATAAGCCACAAACACCTGACATATAGAAGCCACGAATGCAAGAATTCCTTCAATATATATAAGCCGCGAATGCATGAATTCCTTCAATATATATAAGCCGCGAATGCATGAATTCCTTCAATATATATAAGCCGCGAATGCTTGAATTTCTTCAATATATATAAGCCGCGAAGGCCTGAATTCCTGCGATATATATCAGCTGCGAATGCATGAATTGCTTCTATATATATAAGCCGCGAATGCATGAATTCCTCCAATATATATAAGCCGCGAAAGCATGAATTCCCATATATATGGGAACATATATATAAGCCGCGAAAGCATGAATTCCTTCAATATATATAAGCCGCGAATAGCATGAATTCCTGAGATATATATAAGCCGCGAAGGCATGAATTCCTCCAATATATATAAGCCGCGAATGCATGAATTCCTGAGATATATATAAGCCGCAAATGCATGAATTCCTGAGATATATATAAGCCGCGAATGCATGAATTCCTGCGATATATATAAGCCGCGAAGCATGAATTCCTCCAATATATATAAGCCGCAAAAGCATGAATTCCTTCAATATATATAAGCCGCAAAAGCATGAATTCCTTCAATATATATAAGCCGCGAAAGCATGAATTCCTTAGATATATATAAGCCCCAAAGGCATGAATTCCTCATATATATATCAGGGCGGCCAATATATGGAGTAAAGACATACATCACGGTCAAGACTGGATGACCTGAACAACCTCTTGACCTGCAAAGATGTTGAGCTGAATTGGACTGTTGCCTGCACAGGCCTAGCGCAACGGTAGGTGCGCAAGCACACTAGCAGGTTTATTGCCGGTCTAAGCTGGCATACCCGTAGTCTGGTTAGCATAGCCGAGCCAGTTGCCAAGATCATACCCAGTTACATGTACTAGTGTTGATCATACCTCCAGCCAGCTATACCAAATTACAGCGCTGGCAACGAGGCACACCTTTCCAGTACGCTCTCCCTCCCCAGCATCTAGATTTTCATCCACGACACAAGTCATGAACTATGTGAGAGCAGCATTGCCAGGCCTGCTATATGTGTACAATCACAGGATTCTTTACCGCGACACTGCCATACCTCCAATATTGACCGCGCCAGGCCTTCGATATATGCACGCATAGCAGACCAATCTCACCACCGAGCAGTTAATATAAGCAACTTCAGTTAATAGAGGTGAGAGGATTGCCAGACCTAAGATATTTGTGTACACATAGCTAACCTAACTCATAGCGTCCTTAACCGCGACACTGGCATACATCCAATATTGACCGCGCCAGGCCTTCAATATGTGCACGCATAGCAGACCAATCTCACCACCGAGCAGTTAATATGAACAACTTCAGTTGATAGAGGTGAGAGCATTGCCCATTGCCAGAACTAAGATATGTGTACACATAGCTAACCTATCTCACAGCGTCCTTAACCATGACACTGGCATATATCCAATATTGACCACGCCAGGCCTTCCATATGTGCATGTATAGCAGATCAATCTCACTACCGAGCAGTTAATATGAGCAACTTCCATTGATAGAGGTGAGAGCATTGCCCATTGCTAGACCTAAGATATGTGTACACATAGCTAACCTATCTCACAGCGTCCTTAACTGCGACACTGGCATACATCCAATATTGACCGCGCCAGGCCTTCGATATGTGCACGCATAGCAGACCAATCTCACCACTGAGCAGTTAATATGAGCAACTTCAGTTGATAGAGGTGAAAGCATTGCCCATTGCCAGACCTAAGATATGTGTACACATAGCTAACCTATCTCACAGCGTCCTTAACCACGACACTGGCATACATACAATATTGACCGCGCCAGGCCTCCAATAGATGTATGCATAGTAGAGCAATCTCACCATGAGATGAGGAAGATAAAGGTGAAATATTGACATGCCGTTATTCACGGATTACAGCTAATTTGTTAAGAACATCGACAGTACCATGCCTAGTCGAGACAGTGCCATGCCTGCAGCGTTGAGAAAGTGCCATGCCTCCAGTGTCGAGACAGTGCCATGCCTCCAGTGTCGAGAGGCTCCGCCGTCGAGGCCGTCGAGTGCCTCCGCTGTCGAGACAGTGCCATGCCTCCGCTGTCTAGGCTGGCTTGCCTCCAGCATCTAGCCTGCCATACCTCCGCCGTCCAGCCTGCCATACCTCCACTGCCCAGCCTGCCATACCTCCACTGCCCAACCTCCCATGCCTTGCCTCTGCCATTGACAGTGCCTTGCCTCCACCGTCAAGCATGCTATGCCTATGCCGTCCAGCCTACCATACCTCCGCTGCCTGGCCTCCCATACCTTGTCTCCACTGTCTAGGCTAGCCTGCCTCCGCCGTCAAGCATGCCATGCCTCCGCCGTCTAGCCTACCTGCCTCCGCTATCCACCCTGCCGTGAATCTGTTGTCGACATTGCCATGTCTGCGCGCCAAGCTAGTCTAAGTTGTAGTATTATCTTACTACTGTCGTTCACACACATGTGGAGGTAGGGACTGGTCCGGTTTATGATATTACTGTCTCCAATTGCATTTGCTTTCCTGTATATAAACATTTAGAAATACTATAGACATTTATTATACATATTTGTGCATGCGTCCTGAATTATTGGTTCACTACATTCAACGTAGCGTGCCTCAGTTGTAGGAAGGCAAAGACGCATCTCTTCAGGACTGAATAACAAAGATGGGTTAGAGCTCCCAGGTCCCTATATATACCCTTATTGACAGCTTGCAGCTAATTCGTTAAGACAGTCGACAATACCTTACCTCCGTCATCCACCTTGCCATACCTCTACTGTCTAGGCTAGCATGCCTCTGCCGTGAAGCATGCTATGCCTCTGCCGTCCAGCCTGCTATTCCTCTGCCATCCAGCCTGCCCTTCCTCCACTGTCCAGCCTACCTTGCTTCCACTGTGCAAAGAAGCCAGCCTGGTCTATTAGGTAGTTTTCGCAGGTCTACTTTGGGGCAGGCAAATCATGTTTTGGTCAAGGAATTCTTCTCACATAGGCTTAGGTTGGGTAGCAACATAGGGAGGCATAGGTTCGGTTCAAGATAATAGTGTGGTTTTTGTGTCCCATATAATAAGCTTTTATATACATAAGCATTTGGAAATATAATAGACATTTACCATGCTCTACAATTAGTACTATAGTGAGCCTATGATAGAACGTAGGTGTCAGTGGTATAGGCTAAGGACGGGATGGTGCTGTAGTAGAAACGAACTAGGCCAATGAGTGCTAAGAAATCGGATAATCGGTTTTTTCCAGATAATTCCCGGTTCGGTTCTGGTTCGGATATTACAAGGCAGAGAAAGGTTCGGATCGGTTTCGGTTCGGAGCAAGGAGAGTGAAAATCCGATCCGAACCACTCTATGGAGCACTCTAGTACTGCTACTTAATACAGGAGAGGATCCAGGTGGTGGTGGTGGATCAAAGAAGTTTTTCTTGGCTTCACTCTCTGTCTTGTATTTTGGTAATGCAGCCCTTCTCTTCAAAGTTTCTTCCAGAGTAGGATCCCATTCCTGGAGGTTACCCAAGACTACTGTATTTCTGTCAGTCCTTCTCAAGGACTGCTGCATTTGCTCAGTAGTCATGGGTTCTGTAGTGGTCTCCCAATCCTCAGGTTCATATTCAGAGAGACCAGAAGGGCTAGTCACCAGGTGCCAATCCTGGGACCCCAATGGTTCCTCTGCAGAAGTTGGTGGAGGAGGAGGATTATTATTACTAATTGTTTTGTCAATAACAACTTGGAATCTTGGTAATCTGGTTACTGACCTTCCTCTTTCCTCAACTTCTTGCTATTGTTGGGCTTGTGCTTGAGCCCTGGTAGTAGTAGCAGCAGTTTGAACTGCCCTATTCAACTCTGCTCTATCTGCTGCTTGGTCAGCTGTAATAGCCCTTTGCAGCTGAAAGTCCAGGTCCATCCTTTCCTCAGCAATCTGCTGAATCTGGGCTTGAACCCTTTCTCTGTTCAACCTCTCCAGATTTCTCCAGAGAAATTCTCTATCATCTTTGTCAGGTGTATATCCTTCAGGAATATCTTTGATACTAACTAACTTGTGCCTGTCCAGAATCCCATCTAGTCCTAGTCTTTCTGGTTGAGCTGGAGGTCTCTCTGGGAGGTTGGTGGTAGTAATGGAGAGAGGGCTGAGCTCTCTCCTTTGAGTGAGGGTAGGGGATCTAGGACCCCAAGTTACTGGCCTCACAACTGGTTGCCCAGTCATGTGGCTCATCCTCCTAGCCCTTCTGTTAGGAGAGGTAGGAGTAGCAGGCATTGTTGGAGGTGGAATTAGTGGTGGAGGTGGTATATGAAAGTAAGGTGAAGGTATGTAGAAGTGGTTTATTACTACTGGAGGTAGTAACAGAGGAATATGTTGAGAGAATGATTGACTTCCAGAGGGCTTTCCTCCTGGTATATATACACTTCTGGATAGCACATCAGCTAGTATATTATCCACACCTTTGATATATTCTATGTGCAAGTCAAACTGACTTATTCTTTCCTGCCACCTTCTCTTCATCTGACTTTCAGGGATATTACTCATAAAATTGACCAGGGGTTTGTAATCAGTCTGAATAATCACTTTATGCCCTTATAACTCTAGTCTAAAATACCTCAGTGAGTCAACAATTGCTAATAATTCCTTATCAGTTGTTGTGTAATTCATTTAGCCATCATTTAATTTTCTTGAGTGAAATTCTGCTGGCCTAATAACACTATTCTCCTTTTGACCAATCCATCCAGAAATCCCTGTATTACTGGCATCTGTAATTAAATAGATTGGTTCCATTGAGTCATAATTAATTGGCTTGAGCACTTTATTACTCATAATTAATTCTTTAATTTTGTTGAATGACTCATTATACAAGGGTGTCCATATGTGCTTCTTTGTTGATCCTTGCAGTTCTAATAAGAGCTTAGATATTGCTTTCAGATCAGGGCAAAATCTCCTCAAGTAATTTACCATCCCTATGAACTTCTGAAGTTTCTTTTTTGAGTCAGGGATTGGGTAATTTTCTATTGAGTTGATTTTGTTGGGATCCATCTCCAATCCTTAGTCTAAGATAACAAATTCTAATACATTTATTCTTGGAGCTAATATCTGACACTTCCTTTTATTGAGGTAGAATCCTTCCTTTTCCAGGATAGTGCAGAGCTCCCTTAATACTTGCTTATGCTCTTCCACAGTATCTGTACCAATTAATATATCATCTAAATATACCATGACTGTTTTACTAATGTAGTCTCTGAATAGCCAATTCATGACTCTCATCATTGTTGCAGGTGCATTGCAGTCTCCTTGCTGCATGACAAGTGAGTCAAATTTTCCTAGATGGTTTGTGAATATACTGAGTGGTACTGATTCCTTATCATGTCTTATGTTGTAGTACCCATTCATTATATCACATATTAACCTATATTCCTTACTAGTAAACCATGCTAGCATTCTTTTTACACTTGGTATGGGTATTTTATCTTTCTCCACTACCAGGTTTCTTAGTATATAGTGCAGTAAGAATCTTGCCTGTAGTTTTCCATTTTTGTCCAAATCCTTCTTTAGCTGTGTAAACATTAGAATAGAATTCATAGAATTTGATGGTACTATTCTTTCAGATTCTAATTCTGCAATTATTTTCTTGTTGTGGCATACATTCTGTGCCCTCTAATGTCGTTATTCGTCTCTTATTTCGGCATATATCTCTACTATATTGTCATATGTTTCTCTATTACAATATCTTCTTCTATCTCATTCTATCTAGTTCTATTACGAGTATCCTTATCATGTCTTACATGCAGTTTACTCTGCACTGTCATACTCACATGTTTATTTATCCATGCTCGTTTATTCCCATACTGTCTTACATAGAAGCTGACTGCATACCACTTTCCTACTTACGGATTTCTCTATGATACTTCCTATTATAGTTAGGTTGCTATACGTTCCGTTAGTTTCTTCTATTCATGTATTTAAGGCTGGTGTTTACCCATCACTCTAGATAGTTAATAAAAACGAACTCACACTGTGCTCACACTCCCCATAATTATACTCGCTCTCCTGTGATCCTACGCACACTCCGCTGGTTACTATGCTACGTTTAAGCTGTCTACCCGCTCCTATCTATCCACTTTAATAGGTTATGAGCCTGGAGCTCTAGCCTCTTTATCTAAATAATCAAGTCTATACTTTACTCTATTATCCACAAGTGGATCTATCCTCTCGCACAATTAATTCTTCAACATGTCAGACGATCAAGGTCTCGAGTCTAGCACCTCAAGTGCTAACACTTCTCTCCCTGCCGCCCCTTTTAATTTCAAGCTTGACAATATCAAGCAGCTTCCTAGTGATGGTGATGGGTATCTAGGGTGGTCTCAGCAAGTCCGTTTAATCATAGATTCTTATGACTATGAGGATTTATTTGAGGAAACAACTACCACTCCTACTGATCCCGCTCTTCTTAGGACCTAGAACAAGAGAAACTCACAAGCTAAAATCCTCCTCATATCTGTTGTGGAAACATCTCTTACGAGCCTTATTACCGAACAACCTATAGCACGTCAAGCCTGGATACACCTATAGGAATGATTCGATCACCAGGATCCTACAACTCTATGGGATCTCATTTCCAGAACCTTTGCTATTCGAATGAAAGATAGAGATAGTATGATACAATATGTCAATCATTACGACAAAGAAGTTTGAAGACTCATTAACAAGCTCAAAGAGACGACTTCTACCTCTTCATATCAACATTTGGCTCAATACCTTGAGAATGACAATATCAAGGCTCATCATCTTCTCATGACACTCCCTGACTCTTATGCGAATATTGTTGACAATCTTCAGACCAAGATATCTCTCACTTATCTCGATGTGCGCACTCGACTTCTTGAACTCTCCTCCTCCGCGCACGATGTCATCTCGAAGAATAAAGCTCTTTTCACTAAGAAGAGCAACAACAACAACAATAACAACAACAACAAGGTCAGCAAGAAGCCGAATCCTCCTCACGAAGGCAAATCGGCTCCAGTCACGGGAAACAATTACAGTTGGTGTCACTCCAAAGGCAAGCCTTACCAAGGTCATATGTTCAAGACCTGTTAAGCCCTCAAAGCCTACAATGCAGCAAAGTCCACTCCCCAAACGGCCACTTCTGGAAAGGAGATGGTTCCCTACAAAGCACACACCGCTCAAGAACTCTTCGAGACTCCTCTTGATTCAGATAATGGCGTTACTATGATTACTAGAGGATCTTCTTCCCTTCTTCAAGCCTCTCCCCCTTCCGAACATCTTAGTCTATCCACTAACTATACTACATATGAGGTATGGATCCTTGACACAGGTGCTTCATACCATATCACCGCTGACTTCTCTCATCTTCTAAATCTAGTCTGTTGCCATGTAGGCCTCACGGTTGGTGGTGGAAGAGTGATGTGTGCTCTATATCAAGGGAATGTTTCGTTAGATATCGAAGTTGCTGGAAAAGTGATCAATGTTACTCTCTCTGATGTTTTGTATGTACCGGATTGGAATGAGGTTTGTTTGATTTCTTGGAGGAAAATCGATGAATTGGGACGCTTTCGTTTATTAGGGGAAGATGGAATTTTGGAAATAAGAAGGAAGTCAGATAATTCAACTGTTGTTTCTGCTTCTCTCGATCATGGATCTTATCAAGTATATCCTATTGTTCGTCATAGAAAGATTTACTCGGTTGCCACAGACTATTGGCATCGTGCTCTTAGTCACTCTTCAACTAGGTTCTGGTCGAATGCTAGTGAAATCTACGAAGATGGCAATCTTCTTCCCAAACGTCCAACTTCCTACTTCTGTCCATCTTGTGCAAAATACAACTCCAAAGAGTCAGTGCCTACATCTGTCGAAACTCCAAAGGGACTGAAACCCTTCGACCTGGTTCCCTCCGATCTCATGGGTCCCTTCAAAGTCGAATCTCTTGGGAAACACAAGTATATGCTTACCTTTGTCGAACATGCATCAAGGTATTCTGAAGTGAATTTCCTCCATAAAAAGAGTGATACTACTCGCTTCATCAAAGCCTTTTGTGAAAAGGTTAAGACATCAACTGAACGCTATCCTCGCATGTTCAGAACTGACCAAGGCGGTGAGTATGTCAATAAGGAACTGGAAGCTTACTTTGAAGAACGAGGTATTAAGCACCAGACTACCGCCGCTTACTCCTATGAATCCAATGGCACTGCAGAACGCTATAATCAGACTCTCACGAGTATGGTTCGACCCTCTCTCGATGATGTACCCCCCTTCCTCTGGGCTGAAACCTTCAACTGGGCTGCCTATATCAAAAACAGACTCCCTCACTCTGCACTAAACGGAAAAACCCTGTTTGAGATTCTGTTCAAAACCAAACCAACTATCTCTCACCTCCGTCCCTTCTTTACTAAGTGCTATGTTCATATTCCTGAAGAGAAACAATCTGCTGGCTCAAAACTTGAAGCCAGAGCACTTGAAGGAAATCTTGTTGGTTATACGGACTCAGGTCATATGTTCCATATCTATATCCCATCTCAACATAAGGTAGATACATTCCGACAAGTTAAGTTTGAACTATCATCATCTTATACCTCTGTCGACATTCACTTTCCATCTCTACCTCCTATTACAGCTGATACTCCATCAACTCCCCCCATACCGCTAAGACCTTCTACTCCCACTGGTCAGACTACTTCATCTGATATCATTTCTCCGTCGATACCTCTTCCTCCTCCTCCATCAAATATATAAGAGTATGAACAATACTCTGATGAGGACTCTGAGTCAGAGAGAGCTCCCAAAACTCCAACTGCTGGTCCCTCAACTCCACCTCGTCGAACTACTGCTACTACTCCTGCTGCACCTAAGTCAAGTCGATCAAAAGAGTTTACCGAACCCCCTGAAACTCCAAAACTTGACTACAAGACCTACCCTAAACGTTCTAGGAAACAACCAGATCATTATTCTCAGTCAGGTTGGGCTCTTTTTGTGGCAGAATCCACTAGCTATAAAGAAGCTATGGCTTCTCTCGACGCAGATGTATGGCAACAAGCTATGATTGAGGAACACTAGTCAATTATCGATGCTCATACATGGACGGTTCATGACATGTCAGAATTACCCTCAGGTCGACAACCTGTTGGTTCTAGGTGGGTATTTAAGGTAAAGCACAATGTGGATGGATCGGTTGAGCGTTTCAAAGCAAGAATAGTGGCAAAGGGCTATTCTCAACAAGAAGGCCTTGATTATGATGAAACCTTCGCACCAGTGACACAGTATGAGTCCTTACGACTCATCATTGCCCTTGCACTACATCTTGATTGGGATATAGAACAACTCGATATCAAGTCAGCTTTCTTGAATGGTGATCTTATCGAAGAAATCTGGATGATACCTCCTCCAGGAATTGGTCTAGATGGCAAGATTCTTCGATTAAACAAAGCCTTGTACAGATTAAAGCAGGCACCTCTATAGTGGTTCGAAAGACTCTCTTCTGCGCTTGCTGAACTTGGCTTCATATCTCTTCCCTTTGATCCGTGTGTATTTATTAATATGGAACTCAAGGTAATACTTATGGTCTATGTCGATGATATAACTGCCGTAGGCAAATCACCTCAGATTAAAATAGTGGTCGATCATCTCAAATCCTACTTCATAGTTACGATCAAAGACGGTCTCAAATACATCCTTGGAATCGAAGTCATCTCTACAGAGAAAGGACTACAACTCTCTCAACGACAATATATTACCAATATCCTCGAATGCTTTGGACTCAACAACTATTGATCAGTTATCACTCCTATTGACCCCAAAGACAAACTGGTTAAGGCTGATGGTTCAGAACCTCCTTATGAACGTACCTTATACCAACAGATGATTGGTTCTCTCATGTATCTTGTTACTTGTACTCATCCTGATCTTGCTCACTCTGTTTCTTTTCTTTCACGCTTTTCTTCTCATCCTCTTAAGGTTCATCATACAGCTGTGAAAAGGGTTTTCCGATATCTTGTTGGAACTCATAATCTTGTTCTTGATTATCAACGTGCACCTTCTCCTTCTCCTTTACTTTTGATTGGTTATTCTGATGCTGATTATGCTGCTTGTCGTAATACCCGTCGGTCTGTATCTGGTTATGTCTTTGTTCTTAACAGTTATGCTATATCTTGGTTATCAAAGAAGCAGAACTCTGTCTCTTGCTCTACCACTGAATCCGAGTACATGGCACTCTCAACAACCGCTCGTCAGGCACTCTAGTATATACATGCCTTCTCTCAACTCGGACAATTCATTCCTGTCTATCTCTATGCTGACAACACCACCAGCATTAATATCACAGAAACCCTCATCAATAGTCCTAAGACGAAGCACATCGACGTTGCTTATCACTTCACCCGAGAACAACTCATTCTCAAGAAGTTTACCCTTAGTTATGTCTCTTCAGATGAAAATCACGCTGACCTTTTGACTAAAGAACTCAAGCCTGTTCCCTATCACTATCATATTAATAGTATCGGGCTTACAGAATGAGAGAGAGTGTTGCGGCATACATTCTGTGCCCTGTAATGTCGTTATTCGTCTCTTATTTCGGCATATATCTCTACTATATCATCATATGTTTCTCTATTACGATATCTTCTTCTATCTCATTCTATCTAGTTCTATTACGAGTATCCTTATCATGTCTTACATGCAGCTTACTCTGCACTGTCATACTTATATATTTATTTATCCATGCTCGTTTATTCCCACACTGTCTTACATAGAAGCTGACTGCATACCACTTTCCTACTTACGGATTTCTTTATGATACTTCCTATTATAGTTAGATTGCTATACATTCTGTTAGTCTCTTCTATTCATGTATTTAAGGCTGGTGTTTACCCATCACTCTAGATAGTTAATAAAAATGAACTCACACTGCGCTCACACTCCCCATAATCGTACTCGCTCTCCTGTGATCCTACGCACACTCCGCTGGTTACTACGCTACGTTTAAGCTGTCTACCCGCTCCTATCTATCCACTTTAATACTTCTGAGTTGTTTGTTCTATGAATCTATCATAGTTATTATAGTATATAGGTTTCCAAGTTGCCCCTTTAGGGACTACAATCTTGTGCTGCATGATATGTGCAGGCTCCCTAAGGGGTGGTAACTTGGTTGGCTTCTCATCTGGAAATAGATTAGGGAATTCCTCAAATAGATTAAATTCCTTATCTTCCACTCTAGCTGCATTGCAGGTGACTGCTTCTATTGCATTATCCTCCAATTCTGAATCATCTGTCTAGTCAGACCAATTTCTAATCTATGAGTCATCTTCTAATGATTTATCTATTAGTGGCATTCCTAAGAATGTTACTGCTGGTTTTGGTTTAGGGTGATGTAATAGAGCTATTTTTGCATCTGTAATGTATTGTGGGGGGATTAGAATAATCTGATAAGATCTGATCTGATTAGATAAGATAAGATCTTAATCTAGTTATCTCTAATTAACATAATAATAGACAAGTAGAATAATTATCACTACTAGATATGTAATATAGAAGATAGTATTGATAAGTATTCTCTTGAGCATATTATGCTTAGTCAAGAATAAAGATAGTTGTTATGGAGTACCAAAGGTACTAATAGATTAACCAATGGAACTCTTATATTGATTGTATCTATCTCTACTTACTTGAGTCTGTTCCCCCCATTCCTTAGGGGAATGAACCAGCACATATACTAATTCTTCACAGAGGGGTAAGTTAGAATTGAGGCAGTGCAGTGGCAGTGCTCAGTCTCTGACTCATACATGATTTGAAATCAATAACAGTTATGACTCAATATATAAGTTATATGAAATACATGAGTCAACAAGGTAGACAGCTCAATGTTTTGGATGCTTGTTGAGGTTAACATAAGAAATTACATAAGCTGTAGGGTAGGGGTTATTCAGGGTAACTGACTAATTTACTTCCTTACAGTATCCCTGCCTTTTACTTCTGTTACTATTACTTATGAATCATCTGCTTTGACCCAGTCATCCTTTGTTTTGTCTAATATAGGTATGTAGTTATCCTTGCCTATATTCATTGCTGCAGTAGTAACTCTCTTTAAGGTATCTCTTTGTTTGAGCATGTCTAGTTACATAACTGCCTTATTAGGTTGTATACTAATAGCATTATCCCTAATATTAATAATTGCTCTATAATCCCTCAAAGCAGGTTCCCCAAAGATTACATCCCAGTCCTTCAGGTTTGCTACATAGAAAGTTCTAGGTCCTTGATGTAATCCTTGTAGATCTACTATTACTGTAGCTGTATTTGTCATTTGTGATCTATTGCCTTTAATTACTATTTCTAAAGGTTTCTTGCTGATTTCTTTCAAGGGTATATTGTACAGCTGACAGTAATTTGTAGATATCAGGTCTCTACCTGATGTATATAGATCAAATAATGCATATACACTATTTCCATTTATTTTAATCTCTGCTGCATTAGATGTTCTATGACTTTCTGGTACTAAGAACTTTCTTGAGTCATTTGGATTCCTCATAATTTGTAATGCTGCTAAGTTTCTTTGACCTTCTATCTCCTGATAAGCTGTTTTAATCTTATTGGGTGATTTATTTTTTACATTCTGAAAAGCTGAAGATACCTTCCTAGTTGGGCAATCTTTGGCTATATGCCCTTGTTTATTACACAAGAAGCAAGCTCCTATTTTAGTTGCATGTTCTTTGAGTAATTGTTCTCCTGACTTATACTTTGTCTTATCTGGCTTTGCATTTGGGAAGTGGCCAAAGATACCTCCTGGTTCACCTTTCTTCCCTGCTACCTTAGCTACAGATTTCTTTACCTTCTCAGGTATTTTGTAATCTGATTTTACAAATTCTATAGGCTTCCCTGGGCCCCACTGCTTATCCTTATTAGGCTTTTTCACAGTATGCTGGGATTTTATTTCTGCCTTGAGAACATCTTCCTGTATCTGTATCTTCTTTAAAATCTCCTAGAAGGTGAGGTCATAAGTGATCAAGGGTTTTACCCTTGCCCTAAGTGCTGGTAAAAGTCCCTCAACTAATTTCATCTTGAATGCATAATCACTTATTATATCCTTGCCTTCTAGATCCTTGCACTTAATCTTATACTTTTGTAGATTTTGTGCATATTCCATTGCAGTCTTGTCATAACCTTGGTAGTATCCAAGGTATTTTTTCCATTGGGTTTCTGAAGCTGTGGTAGGAATTAACTTTTCCCTGAGTTTTAACATAAATTCATAGTAATTCCTCTCTTTCTCAATTGGTTTCTCAGCACAGTATTGGTTATACCAGATACTAGCACTATCAGTGAACAGAAAGCTTGCTCTATCCACTGCTTCCCAATCATCCATATCAAACCTTTGATACCTGAGCCACTTCTCTGTTTGTCTTATCCAATTATCAAAGGTAACTTGTTCTTTCCATTTATTATTCTTTCTATCTAGAATTTCAGGGTTTGGAATCTTAGCTAACTTATTAGCTCTTTTGATAGTCTTATTACTGAGCTGTCCAGTTGTTACTGGCTGTCCAGATTTCTTAGACCATTCTACTTGGTAAAGACTAGGTTCTTTGACTTTTCTTCTCCTATCTTCCTCACTATCATCTGAATCTGACTTATCTCCATTAGATCCAGATCTAGGGTCATCTCCTCCTCCTGCTGCTCCTTGAGCTCTCCTCTTGGCTAAAGGCTTCTTCTTTTTGCCTTTATCAAGACTAGCTTGTAAGTTTCTATTTTCTTCTTTTAGTTGTTTCATCATTTCAACTGCTCTGAGTAATTCCTCAGATACCTGTTCAGGTCCTAGTTCTTCTATTTCTGAATCACTTTCTTGTTCTATTCCTTTTCTAGTTTCCATTTCTGGCTCTGGTCCTGGTTCCTTTTCCTTACCTTTTCTAGTAGGAGATTCCTGGATTGCTTGGAACTGAACTACTGGTTCTATCAATTCTAGTGTTTCCAATTTATACAAATTTCCTAAAGCCATATACTATTTTATTTCTGGCCAATAGGTTACTATCTAGGGTATTCCTTTCACTGGATTGTACATGGGATCTACCCAATTCTTTGTTGTTGTATGTTTTAACTCCGGATCAATAGGTGTATCTTTGTCTAATTTCCCTCTATTCTGGTATATCATATACTTAAAGATAGCATCCCAGAATATTTCTGTTTCATGTTCTGATATTCCAAAATAATTTAATTGGTTATAGATGTATACTTGCATCAAATTTCTTTCCCAATCTTTCTTGTGTTCCCTCTAGTATGTATGTGATACTGGTGAAGTTGTGAACTTCATTCTTGGGAGATTTCCCTGAGGCCCTAACTCAATTTCTTCTTGAGCTTTTTCCTCTTTAGGAATTTCTTTTCCTGTCTTAGGAACCTTCTTTAGAGTATTTACTAACTTCTTTTTAAGCTCTTCCAGTTCCTCAGGAGTCATAGCATTTCTTCTGCCCCTCCTCCTAGCAGGCATAGCATCACCCTTCCTTGGTATTGTAAACATGTCTGTTAGGTTTTACACCACTAATTCTCTTGACTCAGTCAAGACAATCCTTTCCTCCTCTAGGCTAGATCCTGATGAAGAAGGATCTATGTCCTATGACACTCCTTCTTCTTCTGCCTCTACCTGTTTAGATACTAGGTTTGATAGAATGCATAGGAAGAGTCTGAAGAGGAAGAGGGTTATCTTTGTGGATGAGATTGTATTAGGAGCTGGGCTTCCAACCAATAAGGGTAAGAAGGTGAGGTGGGCAGACAGAGGTTGGTCTGCTAGGTACCTGTACTCTTTCTGGAGAGAAAGGTACAGACAATATCCTTGTTTCACCTGTTATGAAAATAGCAGGTTTTTCTTTAAGCTGGGTTTGACTGGGGTTGGGAAACTCTCTGGTGTCTTGATATTGAGAGAGTGTGTTTTTACACCAATGGTAAGTCTTTCCCTGGCAATACCTTTGCTTTTTTAGAGTCTTCTATTGACTTCTACTTCCTCCAATTCCTTAGAGCTGGATAAAAATCCCTTTTACTCTTCTAGGACTTTTGACAGGTCCCAGACTTTTGAGTTCAGGTGATTTTTTGTTTCTTTTCCTTTCCTTATATAGGTATTAGCTACTGGTGGAATTATAACTCTGTTTTTCCTACTTTTTAGTTGCTACTTATGACTTGTAGGCTTATATTGTTACTTTTCTAGGGTAGGCTTGTCTTCTAATTACTACTGGTGATAGACTTACTTACTACTTGTAGTAGGCTTATTTGCTGACTGTCAGGCTTTGTGCTACTGTACCTCTTGTACTGTAGGCTTACTTGGTAGGTAGTTTATACTCTAGTAGGTATAAACTCTTTGCTGATTTAGGTAAGGTTAATCAGGCCTTCCTTAGATAAGAATCTAAGTTCTTAGGTTAAAAAAATGTAATGTATTGTAGGGGGATTAGGATAATCTGATAAGATCTGATCTGATTAGATAAGATAAGATCTTAATTCAGTTATCTCTAATTAACACAATAATAGACAAGTAGAATAATTATCACTACTAAATATGTAATATAGAAGATAGTATTGATAAGTATTCTCTTGAGTATATTATGCTTAGTCAAGAATAAAGATAGTTGTTATGAAGTACTAAAGGTACTAATAGATTAACCAGTGGAACTCTTATATTGATTGTATCTATCTCTATTTGCTTGAGTCTGTCTCCTCCATTCCTTAGGGGAATGAACCAGTATATATACTAATTCTTCATATAGGGGTAAGTTAGAATTGAGGCAGTACAGTGGCAGTGCTCAGTTTCTGACTCATACATGATTTGAAATCAATAACAGTTATGACTCAACATATAAGTCATGTGAAATACATGAGTTAACAAGGCAGACAGCCCAATGTTTTGGGTGCTTGTTGAGGTTAACATATGAAATTACATAAGCTGTAGAGTAGGGGGTTATTCAGGGTAACTGACTAATCCACTTCCTTATACAATATATCTTTAAGACTAGGACTAAGGTCTCTCTTTTTGCATCAGCTATTATTGCCTCTTTACTTAGGTACAAGTATGTGCTAAGAGTTGAATTTCCCCTCCTATTCTCTAAAACTATTACTACTATATAGTGGTCCTGTCTTCCTATACTATCTGTATAACATACTCACTAGCCCTCATCTAGTAAACTCACTATCTTGGCTGCTCACCTGCCTTTAATATTTGTATAAAGGTTAAATAGCTCTTCTAAGATATTAAGTATAAGGCTATTAGGGTTTGAATAATTATAGTCACCGAAACTGAGGTTAGTAGATTCAAAGACACTGGCTAATCAGAAGGCCCTACTGATGATATTGTTCATATAGGAGGTACTATTGATTATATCTCTTATATATATATTGCCAATATATATTATATGAGCTACCTAGTAGTATAATATATCTTGTATCTTAACCTTTAAAGGCTTGACATTAGCAATATACTTAAGCTTCTCTCTTAAGCTTCCATAGTAGACACTACATATCTTGTATAGTATATAGTATTCTAGCTGTTCTATCTGGGAGAGATTAATATTCCTTCCCCCCTAGAGTTCTACTCCCTAAAGAAAAATTAAGTAGATGAAGCCAGTATATATTGCTCTTAAAACTCAAGGTAATATACTTTTATTACTATTCCCTAGTTATAATAGTACATCTATACCTCCTTTAGCTTTTTCTGTCCTGACTAATATATGCTTTTTGAAGTAAAGTCTGTTGTCTATAATAATCTCAAGTGTCTTAATATGTATATTATAATAATTTCCAAAGTCTAACCTAGAGTTTTTAGAGGTGTCTCATTTTATACCATTCTTTTCTACTATCCTCATAAAGCACTTGTCAACTTTATTAATAATCTTATTATATTTTGAAATTATATAGTCAGAAGATATGATCATGAAAGAATCAATATCATTAGTATAACTAAATAGAAAGATTTGAGGAGAGGGGAGTATGCTGTTAATCCAAAGTATATAGTGTCTTGGGATATATATTTTCTCGTATAGTATTGTAGCTTATATCAGAGTTCTAGCTATATAAATTAGGAATAGAACTGGACTTAGTAAGCTACCTTATAGAGTGTCCTTATCTAGTAAGCCTTCTCCCCTGATCTGATTGTCTTAAATAATATTAAAGGACCTAGTACATAAAAAGGATAAGACAAATTTAGTAATATAGAATAGGGTTAGAATAATGTCCAGTACTTCTATAACTCTCTTCCTTCTAACTCTATTGAATACTAAGACAATATCTTTGTTCAAGAGTATTCAGTAGTATAGTTTTCTATTGTGAGAGCCTCCTCTACTTTAGATACTATTAGTATCATACTATCTATTACTGATCTATACTTGCAAGAGCTGAACTATAATAGGTAGAAGAGAGGGATTAATCTTTGAAGTTGATCTACTACTACTTTCTTCTCCAATTTCCCTATATAATTAGATAGAACAATTGGCCTCTAGCTCTTGACGAGGCTATAGTCCTTGTTCAGCTTAGAAATCATAATACAAGATATATTTCTTTAAGTAAGAGGTATTAAAACTCCCTCTATTGGTCTGGCAATATTATTTAGAACCTATTGGCCTAGGTGAGTACTCTTGATAAGCTTTAGGAAGTGATATGAAATGCTATTAGGTCCTAGTACTGAGTTGTTGTATATTTTTCAAAGAGCCTATATAATAAGTTAGATATTCTCTAGCAAAACTATCCTATATAGTATTAGTAAGTATACTACTAGTAGTTGGAATTGTGGCTATCAGAGTATAATAAAGTTGTATGATTAAAAGGCCATACACTTCTCTTGGTCTATCCATAAGACTATACCATTCTAGTCCTTAAGGTCTCTACAAGTTGTTCTAGTTTTAAAGGGGTCCTTAGTAATCCTAACAATGTTCTACATATATCTATCTCCAAGTCTCTATTTCCTAAGAAACTTATTCTAGCATACTCTCTTCTTTCTCTAAATGATCTTATAGAGTTTCTTTTTCTCTTTTCTATAGCCTTCCATACTGGCCTGTCTTATCACTTAAAACTATATATTGACCTCAGTATTCTATCATTTCTTACTTTATAAAGAACTATGTTTGATTATGGAGAAGTTCCCAGAGAGCTCCACTAACTGTTTGTAAGTTTTATTATAATAAGTAGTTTCAATTTCTAGGTTGTATTCTATATAGGCCTCCCATTCTGCCCAATTCAGAGGTAGTATATATTCTAGTAGTTGAAATTTAGCCTTAGATGGAGCCTACTAGCAGATAATAATCAGAGACTAGCTAGCTGAGATTGAGGGTATATGTATCCTATGATGTATTGGTATTAGTGAAAATGAAGTCTAGGAGAGAGAATATGACTAACCTATCTATATAGGTATACTAGAAGATAGTGGTATTATATAGAGTCTACTAATTTAACCTGTTTGCTTCTATCCATTCTGGAACTAACCTCCTTCTTTCTATCATAGTACCCCTCTAGACTATATAGTAGCTATTGAAATCACTTAGGATGCAAGCTCTATTAAGAGTAAATATGAATACTAAGTCATCCTAGAGGTAGTTCATAGAGCTCCTACTGTCTAGGTTGACCTCTGTAATACTAGTTATATCCAGAGTGATCTTAATAATATTTCTACTCTAGTTAATATTATATCTAAACTTAGAGTATTAGTAGTTAATATATATAATAACCTTACTTCATTGATGGATAGGAGTGATATATAGAAAAGCCAGATAGTTAGTTATGCTTAAATTTCTACTAAAGTCAAAGATCCTTAATTCTCTAATAAATACTATATTAAAGTTTTTAGTAGCCTTTAGAGTTATATATATATTAATATCCAAATAGTTAATATTATAGTAGGCTACTCTTATCTTATTTATATGTTAGATACTTTCTCTTCTTTTATTCTCTTTCTCCTTTTTCCTCTCTCCTCCTCTCCTATTCTTTCTATATATATTCACATGATTAACATTACAATTAGTATATTTTATTTTACTTATATAACCAATTTCTCCCCTTTCTTTCCCTTTCTCTCTCTTCCTTACTTTTCCTCTCCCTCTTTCTTACTTTTCCTCTCTCTCTTTCTCTTTCCTTCTCTAAAATTCTCATGGTTATACTATTCATTATGGTGGGCTAATCTATCTTATATATTACTCCCTAGCTTTATACTCTTAGGCTTGTTATATACTATAGCTACTCTCTTGTATTTATTATAGAGTCTCTAGGTGATAGCATTCCTTTTACTTTAGCATGTATCTTCTATATAGTTAAGCTTGTGATAGTAGATACAGGCACCCTATATTTGAACAAGCTCCAGTAAATATAATAAACAAGGCTTAAAAGTCATATACTTTAGTTTATTGATGTAGAAAGCTTTGTTACCTAGTTATTAGTATAGGTAAATCTTGCTTTTATTATTATATAAGATTAATAAAAATGATTTAATTATCCAAAGAGATACTATTATGACCAAGAATCTCAATAAGTACTTCTTTCCCTCATATCTATCTCCATTTCCTTTAACTAACTACTTGAGCAGCCTGGCCACTCTTACTACCTTGAGGTCTTTACAGATAGTATCTACTCTATTCTATACCTTCTCTCTCTAGATACCTTGTAGTTCTAGTATGATAAGCTCTATTGTTTCTTAAAGAATGGAAATTATAAACTGATTAAGGTATTGAATATAGTTGTTATATATCTTTCTTCATACTTTAGCTACTACTCTTATGATCTGCTTGTACTTTATATATGTAGGGTAGTAGATTGTGACTACTCATTTGAAAAGATAGAAGATTATAAAAGATACATAAGTAGTACAAATTGAGGTCTTTAGAGTAAGGTATTCTCTTCTAGCATTAAAGCTAGCTAAAAAGGACCTTTTCTACTTTTTACCTCTAGTAGAGATGTGGCAATATTCTATAATAAACACTTGGACTGATATGAGTCTGGTAAAAGAAAAGCTGATATCTGCCCTATTTTCTAGTCCTCTGTTTCTATATCCTCTATTTTCCATATATGTATATTATACCTTCCTTAGCTTTCTCTCAATGAGATATATTTCTATTATATATGGCTTCTTGTCTACCTCATTATTACTTTTTCTAGAGTTGTCCCCCAGATAGCTAGAGTTAGTTCTCATTCTAGTATTATATATTATAGTATTCTCTTGTTTATTTTATTATGAACCTTAATAGTATTTTGTTTTAGTATTATCTATGGGGGTATTACCTATCTTAATATATTGTAGCTTAGCTTGCTTTTTATTATGGCTTGTTCTTATCTAGATACTATCTATCTCAAGATATTTCAATTACTGATAGATATAGTATTAGTACTAGTGTCTGGACCTCTATAACTACCCAAATGCTTGATAATTTCCTTTTTTGTTATACTACTCCCTACTTTCCCTCTTTTTAAGGTAGCAATAGCTTGGCCTTCTCAATATCTTATGCCAAGAAGGCATTGATATACTCTATTTAATTTTTAAGTTCTAGAAGGTAGTTCACCTTTACTTTTTAGAACATTTTATCAACTATAGCTATCTACTATTCTGCTACTTCTTTTTAGTTCCAGGGAAGAGCTATTGTCGAACCCTCTTTAAAGACTATACTCATATATTTGGATCCAGGCAAACTGATCTAGTATTCATCTATATTATTTATTATATATATATTAGAGTTCACTACTAGAGAGTTCTTCTTATAAAAGACTAGAGAGAGCTCTAGTGAAGTTGCAAAATTTATATTATAGAGACCTTCCATATCAATATTAATATTATTAGTATCATTAGATACTACTAGTTCAATTTCCAATTTCATTTTGGGAATATATCTTAAATATCCTTCTGTAATAGTGGCTTGTATTCCATTACTATTGATAGCAGAGTTTAGAGGCAGGTCATATATATTCTAGCTTTGGTTATTGTTGACTTTTCTCCTAGCCTCCTCTACTACCTCTAGAAGGCATAGTTCCATAGGTATAACCTACTTAAAGTACTTCTTAACTATATACTATAATATGATATCTGCCTCCTAGCTCTGCTTTTATTTTGTCCTCACCCTCCTTTGGCTCTGCTTCCTACTAACTATTTGCTTACCTATCCTGTCTTAACTTAATATTAATATGTAACTTGTAAATTTTTCATATCTTTTTGTAATAGATTTTTCTAGATTAGACTTGACTTTAGACTCTAGGGGGAGAGTGCTAGCTTTGATAGAATCTACTCTATTCGATATAGCTTCTCCTTTGATTCTATACTAGAAAGCCTCTAATGGCTGGTTAGATATTCTTTTATTATTAATGAGCTCATTGCCTTTGATATAAGTTATAACTATCTTTTTTTGGATTATCTAAAATATTTGTCTAGATAACTAGAGGGATAGGAGTAGAGTTTGTAGCTATTATAAGTATTAGTAGTAGTAGAGCCTAAAGTGAGACCTTTTTTATAAATATTATTAGACTTAATTAGTGAAGTAGTATAAAAAAGGATAGAGCTAGCAGTAGTAGTATAAGCAGTACTTATAAACATACTTACAAATATTAACCTATTTCAACTATCTACTTATTAAGTAACTTTAGTTAGTTCACTATATATTAATTAAGAATAGAGATGGTCTCTCTTATATTCTTAATCTATTAGTTATTAGTGTCTAGCACTTCTATTACTACCTTTTGACCTTCCCTATATTCTACTTGTATTTCACCTATAAAGTATAGAAGATTTAATATTTTCTTCTTTTTTAGTTCGAGGTTCTCTTCTATAACTCCTAAGATCAGATCTATAGTAAAGGGTAGGATAATCTCATGTTCTAATACCCTCTCAAGCTTTAGATCCTCTACTTGTCTAGGCTTTTACTTAAGAAATAATTGCTCTAGTATATATAGTATATATGGTATAGAATCCTTATTGTTATCTTCTATCTCTACTATTGATTTAGGTAAAGGTGCCAACTCCCTCTCTCTCTTGAAAAATATGTTTTTGTCCTCCTTAAAAGTAGTAGAAAGTAGTAGTTTTGTATATTCTGAAACTTAATAAGTAGTATAGAGGCTAATAATAATAGTATTATTTATTTGCTACTTCTCTAGGACTAAAACCACTAAAGCTACCTCTTCTAACTTAATGATAGTCTTGAGATATGTCAGCTTGACCTTGTTAACTGATATTAGAAGGACTCTGTCTTGTCTATTGAGGAGGTATAGGCCTTTCACTACTAAATCTATATATATTTTAGTATTCTCTTCTTTTCCCAATCTCTATATAAAGTAGCTCCCTAATATCCTATATACTTTACTGTCAACAATAGCTGCTATGTTATTACTATCTTTGTTACAGGTGAGCAGTAACTACAAGAATACTTTAGAGTATTAGTAGGTCATGGCGGAAGTAAGTATAAATGTAGTTATAACTCAGGTGTAGTATGGACTCAATAAGAGTAAAGCTATATAAGACTTAGAATATCACTTGGGTCTTATTCTATTAACTATGTAAAAGTGGTGGCTTATATAGAAGTATTGATCTGATAAACCCTTATTAGATCTAGATGACACTTCCTAAAGCAGAGTAGTAGCGTTATAGCCTGGTATGGCCTGACTGGGAAGTTCCTTTCTAAATAGAATCTACACAAGCTGACATACATTGATTAGGTAGCCTGATCTTCAATATATTGTAGATAGGCTGATATACAGGAGCTGAAAACCTAATACAACCAATAATGATATATGAATGACAAACATAAGAACCATATGGAATATTATAGAAGAGAGTACATGTATAAGAATGCATTCAGAGGTCATATACTTCCTTGCTCCAATACTCATCCAATCTCTGAACACATTACCTATATCTGTATAGTTGATCAGGCCATAAGAGTCAGCAGCTGTAACTAGGTATTGGGATATTCTCTAAAGAGGGTAGGTCTCTTATCTGAGCTATAATATTACTCTCTGTTTTGAGGTAGCTATTTTGAGCTAAATACAAGTCCTTCCGACCCTGGAGAAGACAAGTATTAGTAACAACTTAGGTAACCCTGGTAGCTTAGGTACTGACTATCCCAACCAATACCTCTATCCCATTTAAGGGTACTATAAGACTGGTGTGCCTACACATACATGCCATGGCCATTAAAAACCAAACCTCTCACCAAGAAACCTACAGGGAAAAGGTGATAAGTAGAAGAGTAAAAAGTACTATGTCTTCATCTATAGAACAACTTGACATAAGTCTGAACCTTCAAACATCTCTTTCATCCTATGGCTTATTGGAGAACTTCTCTCGATACTTTCTGAGCTCCTCTAGACAGTTATCCAACTTGTCAAAGGTTTCCCATATGTCCTCATACTCGATATATCCTATATAATATAATCTGTCTTTGACTACTCCTTTAATTCTATAGGAGTCCATTATGGATTCAACTTCAAAGGTATTAAGTTCATCTTCATCTATATCTTATAGTTCATCTCATCGTTTGAATGGCTTAAGGAGAGTGATATAAATAATATTAGGTTATCATATATCTTGTAGAACTTTGAGCCTATATATGTATGAACCAATAGCTTTAATGACCTTGTAGGGCCCGATCCACTTATTGGTTAAAGAACGGTTGTTTCCTACTCATATTTGCAAGTTCTGGTAGTCTACTAGTACCTAGTCATTAATAGCAAACTTGTGTACCTTCTCGAGGTGAATAGCACTACCTTTGTGGTTAATTTACTTCAGGGTATTGTGAATCTAGTTGTGCACTTGAGTCGTTTGATCTAGCTATTCTGTGGTAGCGGGAGAGGAGAATTCATGGTTATCGAAGAGGTGAATAGTGCATGAGTCAAAGCCATAGAGACTTCGGTAAGGAGAATATTTATAAGTGAAATAGGCAGCAGTATTGTAGGCAAACTCGGCTAAGGGTAGTGATCATTTCCAGTGGGCTTGCCTATCATGACAGTAGATGTGAAGGTACTGCTTGAGTGTCTGGACTGCTTATTCAGCAAGTTCATCAGTCTGAGGGTAGTAGGCAGTTGAAAGGCAAAGGGTAATATTAAGCTTTTGGTTTAGCTCTTTGAGGAATCGAAAGGCAAACTAGGGACTACGGTCAGAGGTGATACTAGTATGTTGAGGAAGGCTATAGAGTTTCCATATCTTACTGATATAGATATTTACAACATCGGATATTGTCTACTAAGTAGTTTTAGCTGGAATATAGTACTGTACTTTCATAAACTGGTCAGTGACAACTAGTATTATATTAAAGCCTTCCAACTCTGATAGCTTACCAATGAAGTCCATTGCTATTTTCTCAAAAAGGCATTCACCTGTTGGCATTAGTACCAACTTTGTTTGTCTACTATACCTGTCTACTTTTGCCTTCTAATACTTAGTACATCCTGCCATATAATTCACAATATCTTCCTGCTACTTATCCCATATAAAGTTCCTTGATACTAGCTCTTAAGTATAATGTCTTCCCTAATGTCCTGCCACTTAACTGTCATAGTGCTGCTTCAGCACTTCCAACCAGTACTCTAGAGGTACCACCCATAGTCTATTCTTCTTTTCCTAACCTGCAATATCTATCTCTTCTACCTTAACGTCTTCTGCATCCTCTTTATCCTCTTCCCCTAGTACTATCAGCTATCCATCTTCGAAAAATCTAGTATTTATACTAGACTTCTCTTCCCCTGAATATCTAGACAGGCCATCTGGCTTTCCCATCTTTGATCTAGGTCTATAGTGAATAGTATAGATGAACTCTAACATGCAGAGGTACTAGGTAGCTTGACAGGAGTTAAGCTTCTACTTCGTATTAAAGTACTCTAACTCTTGATGGTCTATATAAATATTCACCTGAATACCTACTAACCAATCTTACTATTTCCAGAAGCAATCTACAATTGCAAATAACTCTTTATCATGGATAGACTAGTTGCATTGTACTATAGAGAGAGTCTTTGCATAATACTTGATAGGGTGAAGCTACTTTACTCTATTGACAATATAGTATTATAAGAGGATACCAGCAATAGCTTGATTACTAGCATTAGTTACCATAATTGTCTCGAGTTGTCTATCAAACTGTATGAGGATGGGGGCTATGAGAAATAGTTCTTAAAGGTCATCAAAGGCTTGCTATTGCTCATGTCCCCAACTAAAGAGAATGTCTTTTATCAAGTTGATTAGAAGGGGTGCTTTAGCACTATAGTTAGCAATAAATTGATAGTAATAATTAGCAAAGCCTAAGAATACTTGTACCTCCTTCTTCTTAGTGGGAATAGGCTATTGGGACATGTTTTCAAGCTTAGAGGAATCTATTCAGACTTGTTGACCATTGCCAATATAACTAAGGAATAAGGTCTCCTGGACATGGAATTCGAACTTTTGGAGGTTAACTACTAACCCATGTTGGATGCATTGCTAGAGAACTCTTTCGACCAGCTGCTGATACTCTCCTTCAGTCTCTCCTCCGAAGATCAGAATGTCATCTAAGTACTAGATACATCCTTCCATATCTCTGAAAATCGTAACCATTATTTCTTGAAAAGTAGTAGGTGCATTGGTCAACCCAAATGGCATAATAGTATACTCAAATAGTCCCTTCTTTGTCCTGAATGCTATCTTCCACTCATCCCCTAATACAATCCTAATTAGGTTATACCTATTTTTAAGGTCTAATTTCATAAACTACTTGCCTCCTTTTGTCTTATCTAATAATTCACTGATAAGAGAAAGGGAGTATTTGTTTAGGATAGTAAGTTGATTGAGAGCTCGGTAATCAACACAGATTCTAAGGGATCTATCCTTTTTGTATACAAATAGGATTAGTATATCAGTAGCAGAGCGGGAGCATCTTGCTTTACCAGAGGGTAAAGCTTCTTAGAGGTGGGCTTACAGGGCTTCATCTTCTTCTCATGTAGTCTTGTAGATTGCCCTGATAGGTATCTTGATGCTTGGGTCTTGGAAAGGGATATAGTAGTTCCTGGTCTTATGTTTAGGGAGTCTAGCTGCTTGTTCTACAGAGAATACCTGTACGTAATAAGAGTATTGTTCGCTAGTATTAATAATGAGCATAATCTTATTATCTTCTACTGGCTTGAGATCCAAATTCAAAATCTTAACTAAAGGAATCTATCTAACAGAATATGGAATGACCAAACCTGTAGAGACCTACCTTAGGCACCTGTCCTGAGTATCTACTAAAAATCTATTTTCCTCCAACTAAAATAACTCTAAGATAACATCCTTCTTCCCAATATCTAAAACTGCGGCATCTATCTGGAACTTACCCAAAAAATGAGAAGAGAAGTCCAACATATCAAACCTAGTATTAACTATATATTTTCCTCCAGAAATCCTAGATCTATCACTCTGCCTAACTTTAACTTCCTGAGCTGTTTTTCAAATACCTACCTTGATTGCAATCCCTTTTCCCATAATTGGAGCACTAGCTCCATAGTCTATCACAGCTTCAACTTCTTCCCTAGTGATCATAATCTGAACCATCAAGAGAGGAGAGTACCTAGGAGTGTATCCGATAGTAGGTGACGGACTCCTTACTCATTTTCTGACTTTTCTTCAGAACCCAGCTCTATAATTTTGAGGTGCCCTTTGTTGGTTCGAGCTTTCTTATTGAATAGCTTCTAGTTGCTATTATAGGGAGGTTTATAGCAGAGGGGTTCAGTAGCAAATCTTCCCTGAGTACAATTAGTTGCTCTATGCCCCTTATATCTATAAGATAAATATCTCCCTTCCCGCATTCTTGCTTCTTTTACTGCATGTGATATTCAAACTTCTTCTATATTAGGCTTGGTAGTAGAGGGTTCACTACCTCTAGGTATTATCTGTTCCTTAAATATATATTTTTTTGATGCTAGCTGGGTGGGAGGGGCATTATGATTGTAGCTTTGGAATTCGGTATTAATAATATCCATCTCAATGAGTTTCTACTTCTATTGATCAAGATATATATGAAGGTTTTCATAGTATGCTATAGAAACTCGGAGGTTATGAGGGAGGTTAGAGATGATGATATTGATAACCTACATCTTGGACACTGGCTTAGTATAGTTATTTAGGTGGTCTACCTCTATTAGGTAGTCAAGGACTGATCCCATCTTCTTCAGTCCTACTAACTTATAGTATGCTCGGTCCGATTGATAGTAATCTCCATAATATAATACCATAGCCTCTTTAACTAATACCTAAGTATAATACTTAACTCAATTAGCCTTCTACCAGTCTAGTACCTTCTCTTCCAAACATAACCCCATATATGCGAGCTTCTGGTCTTCATTCCAAGTGAGAGTGATAAGGAAGTAGTTATCCATTTGAAGTGTTTAACCCTCCAAATATTCTCTGCTTCCATTGAATTTATTCAGAGGTGGTACTTTTCCAGCTACCTATCTGTCTACAAAAATCCCTAACTCTACTGGACAATGTGCTGGTAGAGTAGGATCTCATAGTCTTGCTCGTAGTACTGGTAATAGTAGTATTATTCCACCTGCTGCTTGCTTAAGTTTTTGTGCAGTATTAATTGGAGAGTGTCTTAGTTGTGGAGTCTAATGATATTGCTCTACTGCCATTAATCGCTCCTCAATCCCCTTGAATTGTTTATCTGTTCATGCCTGGAACCATTCTCCTTGCTCCTTCAAGTAACTAAGATTGTAGTCAATACGTTCAAAATGCCTAATATTATGCTATTGCCTGGATAGAATGAGGTTCTGAATCTATTGTAGTATAATTTGTATATCATTGGATAGTTATGCCTGGCTATTAGCAGCAGCATTGGCTGTGTTCTGGATATCGCTAGCAGTTTTTTAGATAAACTCCATATAATTCTTCTGGGTCTGCTGGAGGTGCTGTACTTTAGCAAGTGTAGATTGCTTTTCTGTCTCCAACTATTAAATTTGTGCCTTCATGGCCATATAGCCTGGATCGATAGGGGTACAGTACTGAGTAGTGGGCTGCTTACCTTTTCTCGAAGGTCCTGGGGGAACTGAAGGTGCTACTGAGCAGATAATAGGCTCTAGAGATAAAGAGAATAATGATCCGACTCCTATTTGTTGCCGAGGGGTATCCCAATATTCCTAGAACTGTAGGATTTGAAACGGGGGTATGTAGTGTTGTGTAATAAATTGTTCAGCTCATTGCTAGGCCTGGACAATACTATCTTCATTATTGTTAAGTATAGGCTCATTGGAGCCTGGTCCGACTAATCCTCTTAATATAGACATAGTTGTAGGGGATTTGGAGGTTGTTGATGTCTATAGAGGTATATAGATAAGTGGTATAATGTTATAAGCGAGCTGTAACTACAAGAATACTTTGAAGTATTAGTAGGTTGTAGGAGAAGTAAGTATAAACATAGTTATAACTCGAGTATAGTATGAACTCAATGAGAGTAAAGCTATATGAGACTTAGAATACCACTTGGGTCTTATTCTATTAACTATATAAAAGTGGTGGCTTATATAGAAGCATTGATCTAATAAACTCTTATCAGATCTAGACAATACTTTCTAAAGCAGAGTAGTAGTATTGTAGCCTAGTATAGCCTAACTGGGAAGTCTCTTCTCAATTAGGATCTATATAGGCTGACATACATTGATTAGGCAGCCTGAACTTTAACGTATTGTAGTTAGGCTGATATATAAGAGCTGAAAACCTAATACAACCAATAATAATATATGAATAACAAATATAAAAACCATATAGAATATTATAGAACAGAGTACATGTATGAGAATATATTCAGAGGTCACATACTTCCTTACTCTAATACCCATCCAATCCCTGGACATATTACTCATATCTGTATGGTTAATTAGGCTATAATAGTCAGCAGCTATAACTAGGTATTAGGATATTCCCTAAAGAGGGTAGGTCTCTTACCTGAGCCATAACAATCCTATTCTCATTGTATCAGAAAGAAGAGATTGTCCTTTCTCCTTATATTCTTATAGTACTAGCTAATTTCAGTTATTTGGCTCAAAATAGGAATAGCAGTAAGTTCAGTTATAACTAGCCAGATTGGGTATGGTGGTAACTAGCTAGATTGGGTATAGTGGTTGGCACTAGCCATAGGATATTGCTATATATACCTTATGCAAGATGTTATTGGATTGGCTTGTAGAAATGGCAGTAGATCCAGTCGTAACTAGCTGAATTGGATATGGCAGTGAATTCGGGCATCCACTAGCTAGGTTAGGTATAGTGGTTATGAGTTGTACTTAGCCACTATTGGTTTGGTAATATAATGCTAGCTGAGCTAAAGGGCATTAATATGGAAGTTATGTTTTATGTTATTGATGTAGGATGGCATGCTGAGTATGCGTTGGCCTTACGCCATGATATAGTGTAGGCGAGAAGAATCACAGGATATCTCGAGAAAGAGAAGTTAGAAGGGTGGGGGAAATAATGAAGATGGAGAGTTCTGTGTCTAAAAATCAGATGTATAATACCTGGCTGCAAGCACTATGTGATGATGTTGTTTTGGAGTCAGGGAGTCTCCTGTGTAGTAAGATATGCTCTTTGTTGTGTATTACAACTATCCCTTCTCAGCCTAGTCTGACCTCATTATTGTTATTCGTTGTTTCTTCTGGCATCACCTGTTACACAGGTGATAGTATTGTTATCTCAGCTCTCGAGATAAAGGGTCTCGGGAACCTTATTCCTTCTGATAGCCTTGGCTAGGAAGGAAGCCCATATATATAGCTCACTCTCTCTGCCGTCTGGTTGGATCTACATCCAATATCTTGTATACCAAATACAGAACCTTGCTTCTCTCTACGCTAGTGCACCTTCCTCGTGCACCTCCCCTCTGCCTTGCCTTGCCTTGGCCTTTGTCCTCGCCTTCACCTTCATGCCTTTGCCTTCGCCTTTATGCCTTCGCCTTCATCTCTATCTTCGCCATCGCGCTCACCTCTACTCCTGCCCCGGTTCCCACCTTTGCCCCCCTCCGTATTATCATACCCCTTGGTCCATTCCCTTGAGCCCTTCGAGCCTCATTACACTACATTGGATCCTCCCTTGACCAACTAGTATGACACTATGGAACTACAAACAATAATACAACTGGGATCCAGGTTCCAAGCCTGGAGGGCCCTTCCAATTCCCTTAGACCCCGCAGCACTAAACCTGTACTATCGAGAAATAATCAACATCTTTAAGGCCACCAAGCTCCTGGGGACATAATAAGGCGTAGAACTGGCTGTAACTCAGCAAGTCCTGAAATTAGTTAACAGAGACCTCCAAACTACACAAGCCACACTCCTAACTACACAGGCCACACTCGAGGCCATCCAAAGAGAGCTTCAGGCCACTACAGACATGGTCACTGTTCTGCAGGATGAGATGTCCGAGGACAAGCTCGCTATATGCACCCTGACCCATGCCACCTTGAAAGAACCATCCCCATCTAACATCATCCTATAGAGGAATGCTAAAACCCAAGATTTGCCAGCCCCACTGAAATTCAATAGAGACCAAGCCAGGCTCAAGGCCTGGAAAAGCTCTATATATCTAAAGCTCAATAGGGATACAGCCAAGTTCCCCACCATCTAGCACCAGCTGACTTACGTCTATAGCCTCCTGGAAGGTAGAGCAATGGACCAGGTGCAGCCCTACATTACTGCAACTAGTGTTACTCTGGCTGATATTCCAGCTATGATTGCTATCTTAGACTGGGCTTTCGGGGACCCAGATCTAATAGGGACTGCTCCTCGGGCTCTGCAGAACCTCAAATAAAAGAACAATGAACTATTGATGTATGTTGTGGAATTCTCTTGGCTGGCAGCTGAAGTTACTTGGAATGATTAAGGGAAACTGAACTAGTTTAATTAAAGCCTTGCCTATAGACTAAAGTAGGCCTTAATCTACTTCCTCAAAGTCAATATCTTAGAAGAATTGATTGACTAGGCCAGCAGGGTAGAGCAGAAAATAGCCATACTTTTGGGACATCCAAGGGCCCCAACAACTACCCACACCCCCTACACAACCTTCCCTCCCACTCGTACCTAGACCCCAGTCACTAACAAGCTAGCCTATCCATCTTTCATAGTTGGTGGGCTGGCACCTATGGATTTATCGGCAGGTAGGGCTCACCTAACCTAAGAAGAAAGGGAATGCCACTAGACTAATGGGCTATGTATAGCCTGTGGGAAGGCTGATCACTTTATCACGGCCTGCCCTCTCAGAAAAAACTGCTCCATGGCTGTCCATGCCCTCTCCGACTGCCCAGCCAATACCCTGGAACCCCAAATTGTGGAAGTTGACGAGTCAGGAAAAGCACTGTCCCTTGCCTAGTTACTGACACTAGTAAGGGACCTGCCCCAGGCCATTTATCTCTGTTTTTGTCTGCATTTTCTGTGTCTTCCACTTCTATTGTTGACAAATCTCACTTGTTTAGTGAGCATTTTATTGTATCTATCTTCCTCAAAATCAATAATGATAGAACAATTACCATTTCAGTACTTATAGATTGCAGAGCCTCCAGAATTGTATTCATTAACTAGGCCTTTATCAGTAAATTCTTTATACCCATATCCAAACTCAAAACCCCTCATATTATGGATGTCATCGATGGTCGACCTATTTCCTCTGGAGATATCACCAATATTGCGTATATGCCTGCCCTAGTTGGGGATCACTCCGAGGCAAATCTCCTAATATTCGTGACAAAGCTCAAATACCCAATTGTCCTTAGAATCCCCTGGCTTAGAATACACGATGTATCGGTCAGCTTCGGCCCCTATACCTTGCAGTTCAATAGCCAGTATTGCAAAAGACACTGCGAGAGTTCAAAGGCTACCATTACTAGGCTGTATGCCTTGCCACCCCCAATAATCCACTCGACCTAGGTGGCATACTAGTCTATATACATCAATGCCACTAATCCCCCTGTTCCCCCTATCCCTTCCATACCCTCTATCCCTTCTGTACCCCTTATCCCTCCTATGTCCACTATCCTACAACTCCTAAAACCCCTGAACGTCACCTTTATTGGGGCAGGGGCTTTTGCTTACCTCACTAGGAAGCACAAGCTGAAGGCTCATGCTCTGTCTATACATGAAGTGAACCTGAAGATTAATAAGATATGCTTTAAGGAGGAGTGGAAGTCTATAATTCCAGATAAATACTACTAGTTTATTGATCTGTTCTCGGAAAAAGCCACAGAAAAGCTTGCACTCTACCGACTATATGACTATACAATTCCACTAATAGAGGGTAAGACTTCCCCCTATGGGCCTCTCTATGGAATGTCCCGGTTGGAGCTAGAAGCTTTGAAGAAATACTTGAAGGAGAACCTCAACAAAAGCTTTATCTATCATAGCTCCTCACTAGCGGGTGCTCCGGTACTTTTTGTGAAGCAATTGGATAGCTTTCTCCAGTTGTATGTTGATTACCGGGGCCTAAACGAGATAATGGTCAAAAATAGATACCTCTTGCCCCTAATTCAGGAGACATTAGCTAGTGTGCGCATCGGCTCGAGTCGGCGCGAGTTCTGCTATCTTTTTACCTACTCGGAGACCGACTCGGGCCAGCGCCTATCGTGTTCAAGCTGACTCGCGCCGACTCGCCGGCTAATCGGTGATCGACCGGCGCGTCGCCAAGCCTTAGTCAAACATGTTTGAAGTTGTTATTTGTTTCACTCCTCGTCACATGTTCTTCTT